>JARQOD010001285.1:0-103216 GCA_033576555.1 Oophaga sylvatica
TTTTAAGGAGAATCTATGTTTTTATTGTGGTAAGTCAGGGCACTTCATTATAAACTGCCCCAGCCGTTCTCGTAAGACTACTGCAGCACTCATTCATTGTGAGTGTTGCGAGAGGGGATCTGTCAGGTCCGAGCCTCAGGCTCTAGAGAGATCTGCAGCAACAGATCTTGATTTCTCGGACTTAAACTCCGTTACCTCTGAGGACGTTGACTGTGTAAACGCTGCCATTTTTCAAGTTTCCTCAGCGGTGTCCCAGCTGAGTTGTAAGAAAAACAATTCTCATTGCTTTCTTTCCATCAAACTCTGGGTTGACTCAGCTTGGGTGTCTAGCTCTGCTATGATCGACTCAGGGGCAAGTGGAAATTTTATGGATGTCTCCTTTGCTCTGAAACAGGTGTGAGACAGTGAAGGAATATGTGGTGAATGAGGTGTATATTTCACCTAAGTACCTTGCTGACTGGTATGAGCGAAATGTGTGGCTTTGTAAACCTGGTGGTAAAGAAAGGTCACTACACCTGCCATTCAGTACACTCTTGCAGCTCAGACCTGAATCCACTCAGGTGTTGATTAGGAAGCCAGAAGTAGGTGCTTGGGAGCACAGTCAGAGAGCTCATTCAGTCTGGACAAGGGTCCAGGCACAGAAGGTGTCTCCAAGAGTGTGGGAGCTGTCTTTAGCCCGGACACAGGGAGGTGTCCTGGCACAAGGAAGCAGTCTCCAGAGGAGTGTGAGCTATCTCAGTCTGGGTGCAGGAAGGACCCCGGACACAGGAGTGGTCTCGGTGCGGGTCCGTGTGAATAGCGGCTGAATAGGAGTGGATCTCTCTCAAAGGTGCCTTCAGACACAAGGAGGAGTGTCTGTGAAACTCCATACTGGTAACATATATCATATGTGTTGTTTTGGGCACAGACTGGTAGAGTCTGGGTCCCGGATAGAGAGGGCCATCTATCTAAGTGTAATTAGAGGCTAGACAAGCCCAGGTCTTTTGTTTATGCTTTGTTTTTATCTGTGTGCTGTGGACTTTAATAAAACTGGTTGCGGCCAGTTTTCACCAAACTGCTGTCTGAATGAACTGTTTCCGTGCCATTCTGTCTACCCAGACAGCGATCCTAGAGCTAAATACCCCTGGAAATGTCACAATTGGCGGAGAATGCTGGGGCAGCGCAGTGCCTGATACAGTTAGTGCTGGAGTGTGTATGCAGCACAGTGGCAAGAGACAGCATTAAAGGTGAAGTCTATTGAAATAGCAGCAGAAAAAAAAAAAAAGTGTGTCAGCAGAAACGTCTGTTTGGAGCAGTCTTGGAGAGACAGTGGCCCTGATAGGGTCTGCAGAGAGGAAATGTATGCACAGCAAAGCTGAACTTGTTGTGAAAATGACTGTGGAATGTGCAGCAGCAAGAGAAACGTCTGTGGAGCAGTCTTAAAGAGACAGTAGCCCTAATAGACTTTGCAAAAGAAAAAAAAAAAAAGGTGTTTGCACAGCAAGGCTGAATTTTCTGTGGAAAAAAGCTGTGTAGTGTGTATGCCTTGACTGAAGTCTGCCGTTGTGAAGACAGAGATATCTGACAGCATGGAGGCACTGTTTGAACAAATGGCGCAAGTTAATATGCAACATAAGACTGCTGTGATTGAGACAGATGAGTCCGGCAGTATGGAGGAGCTCATTGAGTACCTGGTGCAGGCCCAGCGAAGCATGCAGCAGAGCATGGAGCAGCAGCGCTGCAGCACCAGCAGCACATGCAGCAGGCCCAGCAGCAATTCCTGCAGCAGCAGCAGGAGAATAACCGGTTATTTGTTGAGCAGATGACAGCACCAAAAAAGGATTTCGGTGCCGCGTCCCGAAGTAATGTTGTGAAGGCACCGGCGTTGTCCGCTATAAAGAAGGCGGTAAGACGGTCCTTGAGAAAAATGACACCTCGTGATGATGTGGAGGTATATCTTACTAGGTTTGAGAGACTGGCAGAGAAGGAGAATCTGCCACTATCTGAATGGGCCATGGCGGTCGTACCCTATCTGATTGGGGAACCCCAAAAAGTCTGGGCTGACCTGAGCAAGCAGGACAGCGAAGACTATGCCAAGTTGAAAGCGGCGATTCTTACCCGGCTGGGTGTTACGGTTGCAGCCCGTGCCAGGAGAGTCCATGACTGGAGATACAGTTGGGAGTCTGCCGTCAGCAACACTGCCCAAAGGGTCGAAGAGGTGACAGTGGACCGTTACACCCGAGCACTTCCTCCTGAGGTACAGAGAGAAAGGTACTTTGGCCCCAAAGACTGCCTCCGTGACCAGCCGTCTGAGCGGACGTCACTTCAGAGTTCCCGGACGCTGAACTCTCGCGGTAAGAGCGTTCCAGCTGTTGGGGACATGGGGTATGCTGATAAGCGGGTTCAGGCCCGAGGGGACATGTGGGTGGGAGAGTGTGATGGACAGTGTTGGAGCTGGCGTGAAATTGCAGCGAACTGTCCAATAGAGGGGGAGCCTATGTGCCGTGATGTTGGCAGGTCCCTCTCTCTCTGCGCAGAACCTGTGTGTGTGTCCACCTCAGCCGAAGAGACTGGACCACAGGGGTCCCCGGTGGTTGTAGATGGCTGCCCAGCGCAGGCCCTCTTGGACTCAGAGAGTCCAGTGACTTCCGTATGTGACAGCCTGATTGATAGGGACTTCATCCCTGATAAGCACCTGAGTATGGTGTGCATCCATGGAGACACCAAAGTCTACCCAGAGACTGCCGTGGACTTGGTCCCTAAACTCGGGGAGGTTTCATATGAAGTGGGGTAGTGAAAAACCTGGTGCACCCTGTCATATTGGGTAATGACTTTCCCCGGTCTAAGGATCTCTGGGGGAAAAATGTTTCTGATGGACAATGTGATGAAGCTCCTACTGAGGGTGCGCAGTCCCGAGGGGCGGAACACAATGCTAGTGGGCCGTTAAACTTATGTGATAATGATGATGACCATGATAATATTGATAATGATAATGATGATCATGATAATGATGATGACCATGATGAGGATGCTGATATTGATAATGATGATAATGCTAATCATAATAGTGATGATACTGATGATGACCGTGATAAAGATGACATTTCTTTGCAGGTGATGTTGGGAGACGAGGATGGTGGTTCTCGGGAACCGAGTGTCCCTGACCTGCCTGGCTCCTGTGACAATTTTGGGAGTGAGCCGGTGCGAGACCCCACTCTTAAAACGGCACAGGAAAATGTAATTGTTCTGAATGAGGTTCCCCAAGAGCCTGGCTCTGAGGAGAGGTTTCCTCATGCTGCCATGGACAATAACCTATTGTATAGGGACACTGAAGTCCAGGGAGAGGTCGTAAGTCAGCTCCTGGTATCTGAGCTATATGGAAGTATAGTGCTGGGGTTATCACATAGTCACATACTTGAGGGACCACTGAGGGAAACCAGGGACCAGATGGTGAAGTTAATGTTGTGGATGACATGTTAACTAAGGTTCCAGATCAAGATGTGAATGAGAATGAATTGTATAACCCTGACAGTGAGCCGGATGTGAATGAAAATGAAGTGTCTAACCCTGGAAGTGAGCCAGATGTGGCTGAGAAAAGGGGGTCAGACAGGGATAGTGGTGGTGATAGTGAGTCATCTGATGACAATAAAGCAACCAGTGCAAGTGAGGAAGGCATGGTAGCAGAGGAGATTGAGAGTCCTGAGAGGAAGGCTGAGGCTGACCTTGCAGTCGGACGGAGGATGGCATCTGAAGATGTTGTACCGTTGGCCGGTTCCCTGGCGAAGACTAAGGTGAAAGACAGGACTCTGAAACTGAACACAGCACAAGTGGATGCTGTTGAAAATGAGAAGTTATCAATGTATGGTGTGGATCTGCATCAGGCCAAGGACTCGGAAGGTGATGCTGCAGAGGTGGAGAAAGCCATGGAAGTGGTGGACACCAGGCCAGGTGCCTCACCAGAGGCTGATGTCTCAAGTGAAGCTGTGAGGAACAAGACTGAAGATGTGGGGAATGACTCTGCCCCGGAATATGTTTCTGCTGGAGACAGCGGCGTGGACGGTGTACTGTCCGGATCCGTGGCTGCGATTCGCGAAGCTCGGGCCGGAAGTTCGGCGCCCGGTGCGCCATCGGAGTTCCCGAGCGACCCAAAGGATCTGGATAAATCCCAAGATGAGATTTTGAGACCTCGGGTTGGCCTTGGTGAGCTCAGGCGCATTTTCATGGAGTCTACACTTGAACCACGTCCCAGTGAGTGGGAGGGGCGATGTGTCGCTCCGTTGCCGCTGCAGATACACGGGAGCTCAGATGGGATGCAGAACGTGGTGGAAAAGAAGACTGATGGTAGGGCTTCTGAGCATGTCCTACCAGAAGAGCCTGAAGAAAGGGCCGAAGACGTAAAGGACGTCCAACAACTACAGGAGAAGATGCGTAGCCATGAGGATCTCCTGGAGAAAGAAGTAAGAGCTCTGAGTCTTATGCAAAGTGAGCCTGTACCAGAAGAGGATAAATTATGTGTACCGACCAAGAAAAACGATCAGCTCCCTCTACAGTGCCAATAGTTTGAACAGTGTGGCTCGGAATGGTCAGAGACCATGACAGAGGCGCTTGGGTTCTGTGAGGTAGAATTTATGAATCAACTGATATTTAAGAAAGTAGATGTGCTAAAGAAAGTTCAGGGGGAATTAGAGAAAACCCCTATACCTCCTGTGACAGTTGGTGACACAGGGTCAGTGCCCCAAAAACAGGAGGTACGAAAGTTTCTGAGGAAGAATCAGCAGAGCTGTTCTGACGTGCCTGGTCGTACTTATCTGGTGAGCCACTATACCGAGACTGAGGCTGGCACTAAAGTCAAGATGAAACCGTGCAGGATACCGAGGCCCGCAGAGAGTATAGGCCTGGGAGGGTACAGGGTAGTGAGGATGCTTCAGATGAAGAGAAAACTGATGTTGGCTATGACAGTGGTGAGGATGAAGCTGATGAGGGCCATGACTGGTCCAGAGTTCACTGTCTCTGTTGGATTGTTGACCAGCCCTCCGGTCTGGATGACCAGCCCTCCGGTCTGGAGAAGAGGGAGGGGATATGTGAGACAGTGAAGGAATATGTGGTGAATGAGGTGTATATTTCACCTAAGTACCTTGCTGACTGGTATGAGCGAAATGTGTGGCTTTGTAAACCTGGTGGTAAAGAAAGGTCACTACACCTGCCATTCAGTACACGCTTGCAGCTCAGACCTGAATCCACTCAGGTGTTGATTAGAAAGCCAGAAGTAGGTGCTTGGGAGCACAGTCAGAGAGCTCATTCAGTCTGGACAAGGGGTCCAGGCACAGAAGGTGTCTCCAAGAGTGTGGGAGCTGTCTTTAGCCCGGACACAGGGAGGTGTCCTGGCACAAGGAAGCAGTCTCCAGAGGAGTGTGAGCTATCTCAGTCTGGGTGCAGGAAGGACCCCGGACACAGGAGTGGTCTCGGTGCGGGTCCGTGTGAATAGCGGCTGAATAGGAGTGGATCTCTCTCAAAGGTGCCTTCAGACACAAGGAGGAGTGTCTGTGAAACTCCATACTGGTAACATATATCATATGTGTTGTTTTGGGCACAGACTGGTAGAGTCTGGGTCCCGGATAGAGAGGGCCATCTATCTAAGTGTAATTAGAGGCTAGACAAGCCCAGGTCTTTTGTTTATGCTTTGTTTTTATCTGTGTGCTGTGGACTTTAATAAAACTGGTTGCGGCCAGTTTTCACCAAACTGCTGTCTGAATGAACTGTTTCCGTGCCATTCTGTCTACCCAGACAGCGATCCTAGAGCTAAATACCCCTGGAAATGTTACACAGGGAATACGTTCAGTGAAGAAGGCTACTCCAGTACAGATGGAAACTGTGGATGGCTCCCTGCTGACCTCTGGACCAGTGGATCAGGAAACAGAGCCTTTGAGGGTTATTATGGGTAAAGATCATCAAGATAAACTGTCCTTTATGCTTATCTCTTCTCCCCACTTTCCCATTATTCTAGGGCTACCATGGCTGCAGGCTCAGAATCCTACCATTAACTGGGAGACCAAGGAATTACACTTTCCAGAGAAACAGATGAGTCCAAAAGTTTCAGCTTGCTCTGTTCCTAAAGGAATCATGTCAGTCCCTGAACTACCAGCTGTATACCAGGACTATGTGGATTTATGTGACAAGAAGAACGCTGACCAGCTTCCTCCTCACCGTCCATATGATTGTCCAATTGAATTATTGCATGGAGCAGAGATACCTTTTGGTAAGATCTACCCCCTGGCGGGGCCCGAGCTACAGGCTTTAAAGGATTACATAGATGAAAATCTAGCCAAGGGCTTCATACGCCCCTCTTCATCTCCTGCAGGTGCACCCATCTTCTTTGTAAAGAAGAAAGATGGATCTCTGAGACCATGTGTAGACTATAGGGAACTCAATAAGGTTACTATTAGAAACCGTTATCCATTGCCTTTAATCCCTGAGTTATTGGAGAGAGTGCGACATGCCAAAATTTTTTCTAAACTAGATCTTCGTGGGGCCTATAACTTAGTCCGTATTAGACCTGGGGATGAATGGAAGACTGCATTCAGGTCACGCTATGGACACTTTGAATATCTAGTTATGCCTTTTGGTCTGAGTACCGCCCCAGCCACTTTCCAACACTTGGTGAATGACATCTTCAGGGATCTCCTAGATACATTCGTGGTAATTTATTTGGATGATATTCTAATTTTTTCTAACTCCACAGAGGAACATCATGGACATGTGAGAATGGTCTTGGAACGTCTAAGACAAAATCATCTTTACATCAAACTTGAAAAGTGTGAATTCCATAGGACCGAAATTCAATTTCTGGGGTATGTACTGTCTACACAAGGAATTAGTATGGATGGAAGCAAAACCCAAGCCATCAAGGATTGGCCAAGTCCTAGAAATGTGAAGGAGGTACAGCGCTTCATCGGGTTTGCCAACTTCTATAGACGTTTCATTAGAAATTTCTCTGAGGTAGTGTCACCTATCACTCAACTTACCCGGAAAGAGTCTAGGTTTTCCTGGACTCCCCAAGCCCAGGAAGCATTTTCCCGTCTAAAAGATAAATTTACCACTGCACCTATCCTAGTACATCCCAACCCGAGCTTGCCTTCATAATAGAGGTGGATGCTTCAGACTGTGCCGTTGGAGCTATACTCTCTCAGAGAACAGGTGAGAAGAATGTCTTGCATCCCTGTGCCTTCTTTTCCCAGCAGTTGTCTTCGGCTGAGAGGAACTACGATGTGGGCAATAGAGAGTTGTTGGCCATTATTGCCGCCTTCAAAGAATGGAGACACCTTCTTCAGGGAGCTGCACAGCAAATAGTCGTCCTGACAGACCATCGTAACCTTGAGTTTATCAGGTCGGCTAAGTGCCTGACTCCTCGCCAGGCTCGCTGGAATCTTTTCTTAAACCAATTTAATTTTATCATCTCTTATAGACCAGGATCGCGCAATGGAAAGGCTGATGCACTCTCTAGGATTTACTCAGCAGAGACACGTCCAATTACTCCTCCTAAGACTATTCTTCCTGACTCTAGATTCCTAGGAGTAATTCATAATCAAGACCTACTTAAGGACATCAAGGAAGCATACCATGCGGATTCCTTTTTGGCACAACCCCCAAGGGACGTAAGTCTTGTCTTTAAGAATGGTGTGTGGATTCAGGGACAACGTCTGTATATTCCTGAAACAGTCAGATTAAGAGTATTGCAACTCATTCACGATTCCAAGATAGCTGGGCATAGAGGAATTCTAAAGACACAGGAATTTCTTTCTCGTTTCTTTTGGTGGCCCACTTGCAGGAAGGATGTTTTGAATTATGTCACTTCATGTGAGGTCTGTGCAAGATGCAAAACACCTCGCTCCTCACCAACTGGTCTGTTACAGCCTCTTCCCACCCCGTCCCGCCCGTGGGGATCCATTTCTATGGACTTCATTGTGGAGTTACCAACCTCTCAGGGGAAGAACACCATTCTAGTGGTGGTTGACCGTCTAACAAAGGCAGCTCATTTTATCCCTTGTGTCGGCTTACCCACTGCAAAACAGACATCAGATTTGATGATTAAAGATGTGTTTCGCTTACATGGAGTACCGGATGAGGTTATTTCGGATCGAGGGGTGCAATTCACTTCTAGGTTTTGGCAAAATTTCTGTGCAGCATTGGACATTAAAGTAAACCTTTCTTCTGCTTTTCATCCCCAGACTAATGGACAGACCGAACGAACCAATCAAACCCTGGAGCAGTATCTCCGCTGCTTTATCTGCCACCTACAGGATGATTGGGTGGATCTACTTCCATTAGCTGAGTTCTCGTATAACAACTCTCAGAGTGCCTCCACTAAACAGTCTCCTTTTTACTCTAATCTAGGTTATCATCCTAACATTCTACCACGATTTCCCATAGAAACGCCTTTACCAGCAGTGGCTGAAAGAATCACGTCTTTACAGAAGAATATGGATCTTCTAAAGGAAAATCTGGAATCGGCTCAAGAAAGGTACAAGAAAGCAGCAGATAAATTTCGTAAACCTGCACCAGCTTTCAAGGTAGAGACTTGGTCTGGCTGTCAAGATTTCTGGTTAAGTTAAGGATTCCATCGTCTAAGTTGGGACATAAGTACATTGGACCCTATAAAATCAGTAAAATTATAAGTGCCGTTGCTTGTCGTCTTCAACTGCCCAGAACTATGAGAATCCACCCTGTCTTTCATGTATCCCTACTAAAGGCTGCGACACCCAATACGTTTCCTGGACGTTCCTCTCCTTCCCTGACCCAGTGCTAGTCGATGGTCAGGAAGAATTTGTGGTGGAAAGGATTTTAGATTCCAGGTTGTATAGAAATCAGTTACAATATCTGATTAAATGGCAGGGCTACCCAGTGGAGGACAACTCATGGGAACCGGTCAATAACTTAATGCTCCTCGCTTGCTCCGTCAGTTTCATCAGAGGTACCCACACAAGCCTGGTCTGAGGTCATCCGGAGGTTGTCCTTAAGGGGGGAGTAATGTAAGGTTCTATGTATATATTCCTGAAACTCAGTTTGTTCGTCAGCCATTTTACTTTCTGTCTTGCTGCAGCTATCTTGCCCTCAGTCAAAATGGAGTTTCCAGCTTGCATGTTCCTGCCCTGATTCTCTCCTTTGCTTCTTAAGCAGCCACAGCTGAGCAATCAGTGCTTCAGAATCTAGCCTGCAGTGAACCTGTGACTTGACTCCTGTAAGCCTTGGACCTTGTACTCCAGCTATTCCTACTGAGGAACTCTGAAGCACTTGTGGACTCTGAACCCTGCTCTTGAAAGACCCACGTTTGCATGGACTTACGGTAACAGAGAAGAAGATCCTGAATCTGTATTGGAGAGTGATTGCTGAGCTTGGATTACTCTGGCCTGCTGTGTCTCCTGTTTCTGTGTCTGCAAACTGTGTGACTATTTCTGCCAACTTGTATGAAGTAATACAGGACTTTTCTATATCAAACCTGTGACTCCTGTGTTTTCATCGCACCCAAGCACAAGACGCTATATGAACTGTACTACATACATTACAAGAGGATTCGGTTGGCTCCCACCTTTGCCAAACCTCTCGAATCCCCCGATCTGGCGTCCGAACCCCAAAAGGCCAAGCAGGTTCCTCATGCAGGACCTAAGTCTCGGACCGTCCGAGTATCCGTGGTCTGTAACCTTTGTCAGCAGACAGGACACTATGCCAACAAATGTCCACAGCGATCGGGAAGCGATCGCGTCTAGTGGCCCTGGGAGGAGGTTCACTAGAGACAGCGGCATTTTCTTCCAAGATGACATTTAAAGGGACAGTCACTGTAGACTCTTCCACACTTACAGTCGAGCTTTGCGTGGACTCAGGAGCAGAGGGGAACTTCATGTCCTCTAACTTTGCTCATCGTCACGCAATACCTCTGGTGACGCTTGACAAATCAGTGACTCTCCGGGTAGTGAATGGGTCGACATTGCCCTCACAAATAACACACCAGACTGTTCCTCTTGCATTGTCTGTATCCCCTTCCCATCAGGAGCTTATTTCCCTACTCGTCCTTCCCGAAGGAATAGAAGAGATCCACTAGGTATACCTTGGCTCCGTTTCCACTCCCCACATATAGAGTGGACTTCGGGTAGGATACTGGGTTGGAGTGATGCATGTAGAGGCAGATGTGTCAGGAGTTGCGTTCAGGTTACCACTACTGAGTTACCGGCAGATCTTACTCCACTTCCCAAGTGCTATTGGTCATATGCAGACGTGTTCTCCAAGAAGGCTGCGGAGACTCTTCCACCTCATCGCCCCTATGACTGTCCTATCGACCTCTTGCCTGGCGCAGAACCTCCTCGGGGAAGGGTCTATCCCCTCTCTCTTCCTGAGACAGAGGCCATGTCGCAATATATTCAGGAGAACCTAGCAAGAGGGTTCATTAGGAAGTCGGTGTCACCGGCAGGGGCGGGATTCTTCTTCGTGCAGAAGAAGAACGGAGAATTACGTCCATGTATTGATTACAGGGGTCTTAACGCCATCACCATTAAGAACAAGTACCCATTGCCCCTGATTTCTGAGCTCTTTGATAGGCTTCGGGGAGCAAGGGTATTCACTAAACTAGATCTGCGCGGTGCTTATAACCTGATTCGCATCCGTGAAGGGGACGAATGGAAGACGGCTTTTAATACCAGGGATGGGCATAACGAATATCTGGTGATGCCCTTTGGGCTCTATAATGCCCCAGCCGTTTTCCAAGACTTTGTCAATGACATCTTCCGGGATATGCTCTCCACCTCGGTCGTAGTCTATCTGGATGATATACTCATCTTCTCTCCAGATATTGACTCCCACCGGAGAGATGTCTGCAGAGTCTTCGACCTCTTACGGGAAAATTCCCTTTATGCTAAGTTAGAGAAATGTATGTTTGAGCTGGAGTCTTTACCTTTCCTTGGTTATATCATCTCAACCCAGGGATTGGCTATGGATCCGGCCAAATTACAGGCTGTGATGGACTGGCAAGAACCCCACTCTCTTAAAGCGGTGCAGTGCTTTATGGGGTTCATTAATTACTATCGCCAGTTCATTCCTCATTTCTCTACCTTGGTAGCTCCCTTGGTAGCCCTCAACAAGAAGGGAGCAAATCCCAAATTGTGGTCGGAGGAGGTCTCCAAGGCTTTCACTTCTATTAAGTCTCATTTTGCTAGTGCTCCCATCCTACATCGCCCCGATGTTGATAAGCCATTTTTATTGGAGATGGATGCCTCATCCGTTGGTGCTAGAGCAGTCCTCTTCCAAAAGGATGCTCAAAGTCGGAAGCATCCTTGCTTCTTCTTCTCTAAGACCTTCACATCAGCGGAAAGGAATTATTCCATCGGGGATAGGGAGTTGCTAGCCATGAAGTTGGCCTTCTCTGAGTGGAGACATCTGTTGGAGGGGGCCCGCTTTCCCTTCCAAGTCTTCACCGACCACAAAAATTTGGTGTATCTTCAGACAGCCCAGCGGCTAAACTCTCGCCAGGCCAGATGGTCCTTGTTTTTCTCCCGGTTTCATTTCACACTCCATTTCCTCTCGGGAGAGAAGAACATTTGTGCCGACGCTCTCTCTCGCTCTGTGGTGTCCTCTGAGGAGGTGGAGGAGCCTCAGCTTATTGTCCCCACAGAGGGCCTGAGAACAGTGGCCTCAGTTTCGCTAGAGTCTGTGCCCCCAGGCAAGACTTTTGTGCCTACCAATTTGCGACCGGAGGTACTCTCTTGGGCACATTTGTCCAGGGTGGGTGGACACTTTGGGGCAAAGAGGACATCTGAATTGCTGGCAAGGACATACTGGTGGCCGCATATGGTCCGTGACGTTGGGGACTACGTTCGGGCGTGTGTCTCCTGCGCCAAGAATAAGTCTCCATGACAACGGCCAGCTGGGTTACTTTACCCTTTGCCGGTGGCAGACAGGCCCTGGGAGATGGTTGGGATGGACTTTGTGGTGGGCTTGCCCAAGTCTCGGGGTTGCACCATCATTTGGGTAATCACCGAACATTTTCCAAAATGGTGCATCTGGTGCTGCTACCATGGTTACCTTCTGCACGGGCTCTGGCAGCGTTGTTCGTTAGGCACATCTTCCGTGTACACGGCATGCCGGACAAAATTTGTCAGTGACCGAGGTCCCCAGTTTGCGTCTCGGTTCTGGAGAGAGCTTTGTCGTCTACTCAGTATAGAGTTAAATCTCTCTTCAGCGTACCATCCTGAGACGAATGGGTTGGTAGAGAGGGCCAACCAGACCTTGGTCACCTATCTACGACATTTTATCTCAGCCAGGCAGGATGACTGGGCATCCTTGCTACCATGGGCTGAGTTTGCACTAAACAATGCTGTGGCTGACTCCACCGGACAGACTCCATTCATCCTAAACTACGGTCAACATCCGCGGGTTCCGGTGCCCATGGGTGGCAGACTGGGCTGTGGAGGCACGGGACATTTGGGACCGTACCCAGGATGCCATTCAGGCGTCCAAGGAGAGGATGAGGTTCTCCGCCGACGCACATCGGCGCTCCGCTCCAACATTTGCTCCTGGGGACTTGGTGTGGCTCTCCGCCCGTAATATTAGGCTGCGAGTTGAGTCCACTAAGTTGGCACCCCGCTACCTGGGTCCTTTCAAGGTCCTCAAGCAGGTTAACCCTGTGGTATACCGTTTGGCTCGTCCACCACGCCTGGGAATCTCCAACACCTTTCACGTATCCCTCCTGAATCCTGAATCCCTCCTGAATCTTGTTAGGGACGACTAGAGGAGCAGAAATCCTGAAACCTGTGCTCATGTCCCAGTTTTCAGAGTCATCTGCCGGGACATCGGGTTCGTCTACGGACGACCATGAGGTGAACGCCATCATAGGTTGGAAGGTGGTACGGGGCAAAAAGTTTTATTTGGTGGACTGGAGGGGCTATGGGCCTGAGAATAGGTCTTGGGAGCCTGCCGAGCATGTTCACGCTCCACAGCTCATCGCTGCCTTTGAGCGCAGCGAGGCCCAGAGAAGGAGGGACCCTAGGAGGGTGGGTAATGTGGGGTTCAAATTACCGCTGCTGCACAGGGGGAGTCTCGAACCAGTCCTGCTGCGGTCTCCCATTCATCTCCGTCCGCAGTGGAGCCTGCTCAGCTTAGATGTCTGTCCCAGTGTCTCACCCAGTCTAACAGTGTGCAGAGGATTACTGCTGCTCCTTCAGGCTCTGCTATTGTGGCTAGTACTGGTTAGCGGCGAGCAGACGTCTTTTGGACAAAGTCCTTGTTTTCCCCTTCTGAGCATGCCCAGAGTGAGATCTCTCATTGGAGATCAGGGGTCACATGCTCAGATACTGCAGCAGCTCCTATTGGTCCCCAGGAAGGTCCTGTGACTACTGGTGTTCTGGAACAAGTTTCATTGGTCCTTGTTTCTGGCAGGTCCTGTAGCTGTTACTATAAAAGGGTTGCATGGCTGGGCTGCCATGCGCTAGTATCAATCTTTATATGCTATGCGCCAGTGTGGTCATGCGTGTGTGGTTAGGGCCCGGCTGAAATAAGCCCCTAGAATACCGACTTAATCGGTGAGGAGTTTGGTATGCTAGCTGGTCAGGGTCGGTGTCCTAGATGCCCTAGATTACCAGCATAACCGGTGAGGAGTTTGATTGCCGTAATCAGGGTCTGGCGTTCAGATGCCATAGATTGCGGGTGACTCCCGCGAGGACATTAGCGCATGATCACGTTCTATGTTCGCTTAGCAGTTAACTGTGTACCTGGGTGCCTGACAGGACACATAAGTTTGTCTCAGCGGCTCTGTGACGTAACAGGGTTCGCTTTCAACGCTAGACAGCGCCCTAGTGTGTTTATTTTGCGACTCAGTTGTGTTAAGTGAGTTCGCACACATCGCCATATAGCGCTGCGGCACTCCTTCTAGCGGCTCTGTGGATTAACAGAGTTTGCACGTATTGCTACAGCGCGTTACAGCGTTTATTTTGGCGACTCTGCGGGATAACAGAGTTTGCATCTTGCGCCATTTTACTAGCAGCAGGCTCTGCCTGCACGGAGGACCCCGGGCTGCGAATGCACCTCTCCACATCATATATTTGGTGCGTTCTGCAGACCCTAACACAGAGTATTGCTACCTATCTTGCTAGGTTGCCGGTTGTGGAGCCTAGGATCCCCATGCCAGATTTGTTTTTGGGGGATCGAGCTAAATTTCTGAATTTCAAAAATAACTGTAAGTTGTTTTTTGCCTAAAAACCTAAGTCCTCAGGGAACGCAGCACAGCAGGTTCAAATTGTCATCTCTCTCCTGCGCGACGACCCTCAGGATTGGGCTTTTTCCCTGACACCTGGGGATCCTGTTTTGAATGATGTTGATGTATTTTTTCAGGCTCTGGGGTTGTTGTACGATGAACCTAATGTCACTGATCAAGCTGAAAAGACCTTGTTGGCTTTAAGTCGGGGCTGTGAAGCCGCTGAACTGTACTGTCAGAAATTTCGAAAGTGGGCAGTCCTGACCAAATGGAATGATGATGCTTTGGCAGCACTTTTTCGGAAGGGTCTGTCAGATAATGTAAAGGACGTTTTGGTGGGATTCCCTGTTCCCTCTGGTCTCAATGATTCTATGTCTTTGGCTATTCAAATTGACAGACGTTTGCGTGAGCGCAGAGGTATGCGTGAGATGGTGTTGCCTTGTGGGCCAGCTCCTGAGCCCATGTAGTGTGATGGAGTGACTTCTGGGGCACAGAGTCATGAGTTTCGAAAGCGCAATGGGTTATGTTTCTAATGTGGTGATGTGTTGTGAATGGACTTTAAAATGAGTTCTGAGCAGAGGCTCCCTCTGGTGGTTAAAAACGGTACTGGATTGTCCAGTGAAGATTGTGAGGATTGGAAATCAGGTGTTACTGACTGGTCTTATATAAGAGAGTCACCTTCCCATCAGGGTTGCCGGTGATCAATTGTTCTGGTCTCAATCCTTGATTCCTGTTTCCTTTGTAGCCTGCTGTGTCGTGTCTGCATCTCCTGCTAACAGATAAGACATTTTCTTCTTTTTGCTTTTGTGCTTGATTTTTGCATTTTGTCCTGCACTTCTGTGGGGGCCTTCAGGGTCCCCTCCGGGGGCTTTTGCCCTCTCAGTTTTGTTCAGCCACTGATGTTTGTACATTTGCTTTTTCCAGTTTTTTCAGTGGCTGCTGTTTTGATTTTGTTAAACCAGAGAACTAATTTAGGTGGTAGAGGTCGTGTGATCTCAGGTGTTTTTGAAATTAGTAAAGTTGGTGCTTTTCAGGTTTTTTTGGGATTACAGTAAGTGCCCTTCCTATCCTTTTCTATTTAGATAGTTTGGGCCCCAACGTTTGCTCATACTATTTTCTGTCTGTGTCAGTATTTCTTCTTGTCTAACCGCCATTACATGTTTGGGGGCTTTCTATGTTCTTTGGGGATCTGCTCCGGGGCAGATAGCTTTCCTCTTTCTATCTTTAGGTATAGTTAGTTTCTCAGGCTGTGACGAGGCGTCTAGGACCAACGTAGGTACGCTCCACGGCTGCCTCTAGTTGTGGTGGTTAGTCAGGGTACTGCAATCTCATAAATTCCAACTGCTCTGGTGTATTGCCTTTTTTACCTGCACTCCTCAGCTACCAAATCATAACAGTGATGCCTATCATGCTATTTCAGTCTGCCCTAAGCGTGGAAGACGTTTTGCACATTCAGTTGTCTTGGGTAGTGTTCAGACTAAATTTCTGTTGACTGTTACCCTGATTTGGTCCCTGTCCACATTTTCTGTTCAGGCTTTTGTTGATTCAGGAGCAGCTATTAACCTGATGGATTTTGACTTTGCCAAACGTTGTAGGTTTCCCATGATACCCCTGCGGAAGTCTATTCCCCTACTGGGCATTGATTCTACCCCTTTGGCGGAGAATAAACCCCAGTTTTCTACTCTTGTGATAATGAGGGTTGAACCAGATCATCAGAAGAGTTGCAAATTTCTGGTGCTGCATAATCTGCATGACATCATTGTACTAGGTTTCCCTTGGTTACAGTCTCATAATCCTGTTTTGTATTGGAAATCTGTGTCTGTGACCAGTTGGGGCTGCCAATGTGTTAATGCTGACACTCCTGTTTTTTCTGCCTCTCCCCAGTCTCAGGATGTTCCTGACTTTTTGACTGTTTTTTTCGGATGTGTTTAGTGAAAGCAAATCCGCATCCTTGCCCCCTCACAGGAGCTATGATTGCGCTATTGAATTAGTGCCTGGTGGTAAATTTCCTAAAGGTCGCCTTTTTAACTTGTCTATACCTGAACATGATGCTATGCGATCTTATATCAAGGAGTCATTGGAGAAGGGTCATATCAGACCATCCTCTTCACCCCTGGGCGCCGGTTTTTTCTTTGTGGCCAAAAAGGATGGTTCATTGAGGCCGTGTAATGATTATCGTCTCTTGATTAAGATCACTGTAAAGTATCAATATCCGTCAATATCCGTTACCCTTGATTTCTGACCTGTTTTCCAGAGTGAAAAGTGCTAGTTGGTTTACCAAGCTTGACCTCAGGGGGGCGTATAACCTTATTCGCATTAAGCACGGGGATGAATGGAAGACGGCATTCAATACCCCAGAGGGGCATTTTGAGTACCTTGTGATGCCCTTTGGGCTCACTAATGCTCCTTCTGTCTTCCAGTCCTTCATGAATGATATTTTCAGGGATTTTGTGGATAAATTTCTGATTGTTTATTTGGATGATATCTTGATTTTTTCCAATGACTGGGACTCTCATGTGAAACATGTTCGGACTGTGTTCCAGATTTTGAGAGAGAATGCACTGTATGTGAAGGGATCAAAGTGTCTTTTTGGCGTACAGAAGGTCTCATTTCTGGGATTCATTTTGTCTCCGTCTGTTACTGAAATAGACCCGGTCAAGGTTCAGGCCATCTGTGATTGGATCCAACCTACTTCATTAAAGGCTCTTCAGAGATTTTTGGGTTTTGCCAAATTTTATCGTAAATTTATTGGTAATTTCTCCGGTATTGTTAAACCATTGACTGATTTGACCAAAAAGGGTTCTGATGTGGTGAATTGGCCTCCTGAGGCAGTTTCTGCGTTTCAGTAACTTAAGCAGAGATTCACTTCTGCTCCTGTTCTATGGCAGCCTGATGTTTCTCTACCGTTTCAGGTGGAGGTTGATGCCTCTGAAATTGGGGCAGATGCCGTTTTGTCCCAAAGAGATCCAGAGACCTCTAAGAGTAATCCTTGTGCCTTTTTCTCTCGAAAATTTTCTCCAACTGAACGTAATTATGACGTGGGTAATCGGGAGTTATTGGCCATGAAGTGGGCCTTTGAAGAATGGAGACATTGGCTGGAAGGATCCAAACATCAGGTGGTGATCCTCACGGACCATAAGAACCTGGTTTATCTTGAATCAGCCAAGCGACTTAATCCTAGACAGGCCAGGTGGGCCTTGTTTTCCACATGTTTTAATTTTGTGGTTTCTTTTCTTCCTGGCACTAAGAATGTTAAGGCGGATGCCCTCTCGAGGAGTTTCTTTGCGGACTCTCCTGAGTTATCTGATCCTACTGTTATTTTGATGTCTCCATTTTTCTGCAATTCTGGGTTTCACCCTCGATTTTCTTCGGGACAGGCGGAGGCTTCTGTCTGTCCGGGTGTTGACTCTGTTGTGGAGCGAATGCAGCAGATTTGGGACCAGGTAGTGGGGAGGTTGTCTCTCTCTCAGGAGAAGGCCCAACGGTTTGCCAACCGGCATAGGACTGATGGTCCTTGTTTTAAAGTGGGGGACTTGGTTTGGTTGTCCTCAAGAAATATCCCTATGAGGGTTGCATCTCCAAAGTTTAAGCCTAGGTTCATTGGACCTTATAAGATCATGGAGATTCTTAATCCTGTTTGCTTCTTCCAGGGACATTTAAGATCCATAACGTGTTCCACAAGTCCTTATTGAAGAGGTTTGTCGAGCCAGTGGTTCCTATGGCTGCGCCTCCTGACCCTGTTTTGGTTGAGGGAAATCTGGAGTATGTGGTTGAGAAAATATTGTATTCTCGTTTTTCTAGACAGAAACTCCAGTATTTGTTTAAGTGGAGAGGTTATGGTCAGGAGGACAATTCTTGGGTGTTTGCTTCGGACATCCATGCTAGGAGACTGATCCGTGCCTATCACTGAGCTCATCTTGATCGGCCTGGTTGCACAAGTGCGGGTTCGGTGACCCCTCCTCAAGGGGTGGTACTGTTATGAATGTGCTAGAGATGGTTTCTGAGCAGAGGCTCCCTCTGGTGGTTACAGACAGTACTGAACCTTTCAGCAAGGAATGGCAATCTGGGATCACTGACTGGTGTGATGTAAGGGAAGTTCCCTCCCATGATGGTTGCCGGTGATCAATTGTTCTTGTCTCAATTGTGGTTCCTGGTTCATTTGGAAGTTTGCTGAGTCTTGCCTGCATCTTCTGCTTTCAGATAAGATATTTTCTGCTTTTATTTTTGTGCTTGCTTTTTGCATAGTTCTCTGCACTTTTGTGGCGGTCAGCCTGGTCCCCTCCTGGGTCCTGTGCTCCTCTCAGTTTATCTGTAGCCACTGTTATTTGTTCATTTGCTTTTTCCTGTTTTTTCAGTGGCAGCGGCTTAGTTTTGTTACACCAGAGATCTGATATAGGTGGTGGAGATCGTGTGATCTCAGGTGTTTTTGCAAACAGAAGAGTTGGTATTTCTTAGGGTTTTTTTGGATTGCAGTAAGAATCCTTTTCTGTACTTTTCTGTCTAGACAGATTAGGCCCCAGCGTTTGCTCATCCTATTTTCTGTCTGTGTCCGTGCTTCTTCTTGTCTAACCGCCATTACATGTTTGGGGGCTTCCTATTTTCTTTGGGGATCTGCTTCGGGGCAGATAGCTTTCCTCTTTCTGCCTTTAGGTGTAGTTATCTCTCAGGCTGTGACGAGGCGTCTAGGATCAACGTAGGAACGCTCCACGGCTACCTCTAGATGTGTGGTTAGTTCAGGTTACTGCAGTCCAATAGGTTCCAGCCTCTCTGGTGTATTGCCGTTTTTGCTTTTTCTCCTCAGTTACCTAAACATAACAGAAGAGGCTTCAATAAGACGCCTCTCCATTATTAATCTTATGGTTTGAAAGGGTTAAAAAAACACACACATATGAACAAAGAATTTTAATGAAATAAAACACAACACGGTTTTCATATTTTTATTACACGCCCAGATCCAAGCGACGCCCTCGGTCTCCTGTAATAAAAAGTAAAAAATAAAACAACCGTATACTCCCTGTCCGACGCAATCCAATTAGTAACCAATGTCCCATGACAATTTCCACTATAGAACAGTGACATCAGGTGATGTCACTGCTCTATAGGGCCTTCCAGTGATGCACTAACAGGAGACAATGGCTCCTGCAGTGCATCACTGAGGTTACCTGAGTTCATTCTCTCACTTTATGGCAATGCTGCGTGGGAATTTTCTCACGCAGCATTGCCGGTGAAAGAATGAACTGACGTGACGTCATTCTCTCCTGGCGGAGCAATACACACCGCTGAGGATTACCTCCGCTGTCAGTGCATTGCGGGGCCCATGTAGAGCACTGACATCACCCGATGTCAGTGTTCTGTGCCGGAGATCGTCGTGGGACACTCGTTAATCACTGGACTACAGCGAAAAGGTAATGTATAGGTTTTTTTATTATTTTATTTTTATTACAGGAGATCGATGGCTTTGGGGAATTAGGTGATTGGTAAGTATGTACTCTATGTTATGTGTTGTATGTTATGTGTATGTTCTGTATGTTATATGTTGTATGTTCTGTATGTTTTTTTTTTTACATTCAACACATTAGCCGGATGATGGGACTACTACTGCCCCATCATTGGCTAATGTGTCAGTCACTGTCATCTAGCAGGCATAGCCAGATGGGACTTGTAGTCCCATCCGACGATGCCTGCATACGTGGAGACACACACAGACACAGGCCCGCAGACCCCCACACATACACAGATCACGCAGAAACCGGCACACACACTCACACAATCACTGCCCACACACTTCCCGGCGGAAGCTCAGCCAATGAGCGGTGTCACGCGGGATTTGGCGGGGGATTTGAATCCCTGCGGCGCTCATTGGCTGAGGCCAGGGACGCTCAGCCAATGAGTGGAGCCGCGCGGCTTTGGCAGGGGATTTGAATCCCGCCCCTCCGGCTGAGCCAATGAGCGGTGTCGTGCGGGATTCAAATCCCCCGCCTAGGCGCTGCACCGCTCATTAGCTCAGCCGGTGCCACGCGTGATTTGAATCCCCAGCCAAGCCGTGCGGCTTCGGCTGAGCCAATGAGCTGTGCCACGTGCCTTGGCAGGGAATTTGAATCCAGCGCAGCACCGCTCATTGGCTCAGCCGGAGGGCGGGGGATTTAAATCTCATGCCGCTTATTGGCTCAGCCAATGAGCGGTGCCGCGTGGCACCGCACACACAGCCCCGCAGACCCCCGCACATACACAGATCACGCACACACAGCCCCGCAGAGCGGTGCCGCGTGGGATTTGACTCCCCCGCCAAGCCTCAGATGGTGGGTGCCTCAACCAATGAGCGGAGCCGCGCGGCTTTGGCGGGGGATTTGAATCCCGCACGGCACCGCTCATTGGCTCAGCCGGCGGGCGGCTCAGCCAATGAGCGGTGCCACGCGGCTTTGGCGGGGGATTTGAATCCCGCGCGGCACCACACACACACAGCCCCGCAGACCCCCGCACATACACAGATCACGCAGACATCGGCACACACACACATGCATGCAGTCACCGCCCACACACTTCCCGACGGCAGCTAAGCCAATGAGCGGTGCCACGCGGCTTTGGAGTGGGACTCAAATCCCGTGTGGCAGCGCTCATTGGCTCAGCCGGCGGGATGGGGGATTTGAATCCTCGCCACTCATTGGGTCAGCCGGCGGGCGGCTCAGCCAATGAGCAGTGCCGCGCTGCTTTGGCGGGGGATTTGAATGCCTCGCGGCACCGCTCATTGGCTCAGCCGGCGGGGGATTTGAATCCCGGCTGCCATATCAGAATACCCATAACTTGGGTGTTCCAATATGGCGGTTGGCGTAAATCCGGCCGCGGTGGATTGTGTTAGCGACACAATCGCCGGAAGCTGTGACAGAGTTTATTGGTAATTACATATTGGATAATTGCCTGAGTTATTACCTGAAACTCTGTGGCATCACCCGCCCCAACGCACGTTTCGGCGCTGTGCCATCTTCCGGGGGAGTGGCATCCATGAGTGTTCAGGACCTTAAATATATCAGGGGGCCTATCCAGATGGCTGATATAGCAAGAAGTACCACTGCATGTTATTGGCGCATGTGACTTCGGTCAAAACTGGAAGCAGGCATCACCGAAGACGTCACCGGCCGAGAAAGTCCCTGTCACAGAGCAACGCCCACAAAGATCACGTGAGCGGAACTATGGACGCGGACACAACAAGGCCAGGGATAGACGCCGGCAGTGGTGCCAAGCAACCAGGTGCCAGCACACATGCGCACCAGCAGGTAAGTATAAGAGACTGAGACAATGGCAAATAATGAATAGAAAAACTAAAAGATAGGATTATTTTGCAAGCGTGTGGGAAAAAGTGTTGTAGGGGATCTGAACATGTAAAAAATCCTGCAATAATTGCGTGATGATAAAAAATAATATATATAATAATCTGATAACAGAGATAATACGTGAAAAATATACAAAATATTGCTGCAATGAAGCATATAAATATACAATATATTAATAGACAATGTGAATCATAAAATGTGAATATACAGCAAATGTACACATATAAGAAGATAAAAATAATACAAAATAATGATATTCAAAAAAGGACAAAAATTTACATAAGTGAAAATCATAAATAATATCCCATCAAAGGACAAGGAACAAGTAACAATCCGTATGGAGAATATAATAGACGCAAATCCATTCAGGCCAATAGGACACCCCAAAAAACATGACGATGGGAATAAATAAGATGAAACCATCACTAAAATGAATAAAACAAAACAGAGAAAATAATTAATTAATAAAATAGTAATACAGACAACATGTGACCATAAAAAGATAGAAAAATATAAAATAATAACATAAAAAAATGAAAGATGCCAATAAAACCGCATGGAACAGTTTACTCAAAGGAAAGAGGCAAAGCTAAAAGACTCATTAAGGCCGTGAGCGTATATAGTGCGGAGCCTCCAGAACCAATATGATTCTCTTTGTGCTAGTAGGCGGCCTAAATTACCCCCCAGAAGATTTGAAACAATCAGATCGATCCCTCTAACCTTGACACTAGATGAATCACAGGAATGATGCACTTTAAAATGGTGAGGGATAGTTTTCAAAGATTCGACATCATCCTCCTTGGCTGCAGCTATTATACTGCGGACGTGCTCCCGTACTGGAACCTTAAGTGCCCGCGTTGTTAGACATAGATAGATTCTGTCACATGGACAGGATGCATAATAAACGACCATGGTTGTTGTACATGTAATGGCCTGAGTGATAAAGTTAGGACCATCCAAAAAGGAGAAATCATTAGCTTGGACAATATTGGGGCACGCCACACATTTTCCATAGGGCCTACACCCCCAGATCAAATCACGAGGCACAGATGCCATAGGAAAAATGGAGGGTGGAACACGCGGTGTGAAATAGCTCCACACCAAGTGGGTTGAGGGTGCAGGACTCATAGGCTTTATCTATAAGTGGACGGAGGGTGCAGCACTCACAGGCTTTATCTATAAGTGGGCGGAGGGTGCAGCACTCATAGGTTTTGTTTATAAGTGAGCGGAGGGTGAAGCACTCATAGGTTTTATCTATGAGTGAGCAGAGGGTGCAGTTCTCAAAGGCTTTGTCTATGAAGGGGTGAAGGGTGCAGGACTCGCAGGCTTTTTCTATAAGTGAGCAGAGGGTGCAGGACTCACAGGCTTTATCTATAAGTCGGCAGAGGGTGCAGAACTCATAGGCTTTATCTATAAGTCGGCGGAGGGTGCAGGACTCAGGCTTTATCTATGAGTGGGCAGAGGATGCAGGACTCACATGCTTTATGAGTGGGTAGAGGGTCCAAGACTCACAGGATTTATCTATGAGTGGGTGGAGGGTACAGGTCTAACAGGCTTTATCTATGAGTGGGTGGAGGGTGCAGGACTCACATGCTTTATCTATAATTGTGTGAGGGAGGGCCAGGACAGTAGTCGTGGCTGAGATTAGAGGCTCTAAGGCGCCCTGGTCTCCCATCATATGCAAATACTGTCCCAACATCAGCATACCTTCAGTTACACCTTCTGCACCTTCAGTGTACCATCGGGCTTGCTTAGTTTCCACTGCTTGTGTTATAGCACAATGAGAGACAGAGTCCAAAACTAACTTAAAACTTAGAACTATACTTTTTCTTTCACACAGCACATCCTGGTCAGTGACAACATTAGCATCAGTTTCCTCACAGTTCACAACGTTTCCTTTCTCTGTCTTCTGTCCTACATCCGCTAGTACCATACGCGGTAACACAGCATCCTCTTTTAGCAAAATGTCTAAGCATGGGCTTTCCCTTGTCCGTTTCGCCCTGGTTCTAAGGGCATCAGCCACGCAATGACCTGCCACATTCTGAGCGACCTGCGTCCCGTGTACTATCCTGGACCTGTCCTCTGTCTTCACCTCCAGACTGCGGTCACACTGACGCTTCAGCTGCACCTCTGTCCTTGCCTGCGGACTCTGGATGGCTGGGCACTTCACCTTCAAACGTTACGTGGTTTGCTGTGTCGCTTGGGCCTTAAGCCCACCCGAGCTCTAAGGGCTCGCTGGCCCCAACTAACTTATTCAGGAAGTTATCCAGACTTAACCACAGAAAACCCCTCCCATGGTTAACTATTTACATACTGTGTGTTAGTGTGCTAGTGTGCCCCATCTAGTGGACGGTCTGGGGTACTACACTTACCCTTACACATCCAAATATATTATACTCTTCACAATACACCACACTATGCACAAAACAAAATTGAATGAACAAATACAGCTCTGGTAAAAATTAAGAGACCATTTTTACATGTTCAGTTTGTCTGATTTTTCTCTTTATAGGTATATTTTTGAGTAAAATGTAAATTGTTCTTTTAGTCTAGAAACTTCTGACAACATGTCACCGAATTTCCAAGCAATAAATTTTTTATTTTTTTGTCTTGGCATGCTTGCCACCAGTCAGGGCCGGCTCCAGGTTTTTATGGGCCCCGGGCGAAAGAGCCTCAGTGGGCCCCTTTAACACAGACCACGATTCATGATGAACAGATACAGCAGAGAAATATGGGTACAGTACAGTGCCAAACACTTCACTTCTTCCATTACATGACTGATGCCTATTGTAAATTGTACAATAGCTCAAAAACCGCCAAATCCTCACAGCGCACAGAACAGACTGGACAGTACAGTCCTCCATACAATATTATGGGCACCACAGTCTCCCCCTCATCACCCATATAATACCCCATGCAGGATGTCACCCCTCATATAATGCTCCATACAGAATACTGGACCCAAAATAATGCTCCATACAGAATACTGGACCCAAAATAATGCTCCATACAGGATACTGGTCCCCATATAATGCTCCATACAGGATACTGGTCCCCATATAATGCTCCATACAAAATATGGAGCTCTCCTCTGCGCTGTACTGCGTTCTGCACTTTTACGGCTCAGGAAAGGGCGCTGTGGAAAGACTCCCCATTATCATCATGATTTCCTCCTCATCATCATCATTGCCTCCTTATCATCATCATTGTCTCCTCATCATCATCATGGCCTCCCCATTATCATCAATGCCTGCCCATCATCATCATCATCTCCTCCCCATCATCATCAATGCCTGCCCATCATCATCATCTCCTCCCCATCATCAATGCCTGCCCATTATCATCAATGCCTGCCAATCATTATCTTCTCCCCATCATCAATGCCTGCCCATTATCATCAATGCCTGCCCATTATCATCATCTTCTCCCCATCATCATCAATGCCTCCCCATTATCAGCAATGCCTGCCCATCATCACACACAGACAGCACACAAGCACTCTCTCACATACATACACACACACATACCACACACACACACACACACAAAGCACCGCACTACATACACACAGACACACACAGAGACACACACACACACGTCTTACCCGTCCAGCGTCCACGCTCTCTGTCACAGCCGGCCGCTGAATGATGACGTCATTCAGCGGCCTGCTGTGAGAGGAAGCGCCGGCGCCCCCTGGAGCCCGGAGCTGCGGCAGCGGAGGCACGGGAGAGGTAAGTATTGTGCCATCTGATGCCGGGGCCCTGAGCAAGCGGGGGGGCCCAGTGGCGGCGCTGACACCGCTCTCCTCCGCTAAAGGAGGAGGGGTGCCAGACGGCGAGTGGGCCCCCCCGCCTGCTCAGGGCCCAGGCACTTGCCCGGGTGTGCCGGGTGCTGACGCTGGCCCTGCCACCAGTCTTTCACTATGCTTCTGGCGCAAAAATTTAAGCAGTTCTTCTTTGTTTGATGGCTTGTGACTATCCATCATCCTCTTGATCACATTCCAGAGGTTTTCAATGGGGTTCAGGTCTGGAGATTGGGCTGCCCATGACAGGGTTTTGATGTGGTGGTCTCTTAATTTTTGCCAGAGTTGTATACATAGAAGCATAACATTAATACCTTTAAAGGGGAAGGGGCATGAAGATACATATATATGCATTCATGTAGCACCAGTACATGGTACCCAGCTATAAGGGGGTAGAGACGTGGCACCCCCTTACAATTGGGCAGAGGATGCAGGACTCACAGGCTTTATAATTGGGCTGAGGATGTCAGCACCACAGACATTATATGAGTGTGCAGAGAATAGAGGACACACAAGTTTGTCTATGAGTGGGCAGAGGATGCAGGTCTCACAGGCTTTGGCTACGAGTGTGCAGGTCTCACAGGCTTTATGAGTGGGCGGAGGGTGCAGGACTCACAGGCTTATCTATAAGTCGGCAGAGGGTGCAGGACTCGCAGGCTTTATAAGTGGGCAGAGGGTGTAGGTCTCGCAGGCTTTATGAGTGGGCAGACAGTGCAAGTCTCGCAGGCTTTGAGTGGGCAGAGGGTGCAGGACTCACAGTGGGTGGATTATGCAGAACTCACAGGCTTTCTCTATGAGTGGGCGGTTTGTGTACGGGTTGCGGGATGCAGTGACGGACAGGAGGCAAAGCAAGGGTTAACAGATTTATTAATAGGGGAATACTCCATGCAGTGAGGTAAAAGGTTAAACAGAGGATTAAACAGTTCAAATGGCAAAGGATATTGTGGGTTGAAGAACAACGGTTCAGATAACGGCAGTTCAGTTGTACTTGTGTCTGGAGTTCCTCAAACTGTAACTCCTGCTGGGAACTCAATCGCACCAGCAACGGCTGGCGCGGTGGTCAATCTCTTCTGGTGGCAGTGGTCGATCTCTGGTACCTTCCACTGGGCCTAGTACATATGCTGCAGTGGCTGACAAGGGTAGGGGCCACAGTCCTATACGAGCCCAACGTGGCTCTGCAACACTGCTGAAGTCAGGGCTCAAATGTCTGGGCAAATATTCACTGGAATTTTGGAAGTGCATTTGAGCAGCAGGGTGATTTGCTGCTGAAGGAGAAAAAAAAAAAAAAAAAAAAAACCTCTCTTTAAATCTTCTGCTTCAGCGAGTGTGAGCGAGCTGAGTGTGACTGGTGCGCAAGTGCGAATGGTGGTAAGTGTGACTTGAGATTCAGTGACTTTGGATTCAGGGAGTTTCCAAGGGAGGATTTACTGAATTGCTGTTATATTTTATTAATACTTTTTATTTATTTTTACTTATCTTTGCTGTCTGGTGAAATCCCCATTAGATATGTGCTCCACTATTGCCAATGCCATCCAGTGTACATCTTGCCACATGTATGCAGTCCTTGAACAGCCGGTCGAGGGTGCATACTGCTGCGTGAGATGTGAGCACGTTGTGCATTTGGAAGCCCAAATCTTGGATCTAAATGTGCAGCTGGCAACACTGAGATCCATAGACAATATGAAAGAAGTCTTCTGCTCACTGAGCAGACGCTCAATGGGATAGATGAGGGGGGGGATGCTAGGGTGGAGCTGCAGGACACTGAAGTAGGAAGCTGGGTGACAGTTAGAAAGCGGGGTAGAGGGAAGAGCGCCAGGTAGGCTAGTCCTGATCTGGCACACCCCAATAAGTTTGCAAAGTTGGCAGATGAGGGGGTTGTCAGTACAGGGGTAGCACTGCTGCAGCCAGGCATGTCCTCTGAAAGCCGGGGGAGTGTCTGCTCCAGTAAGGGGGGAATTAGGAGAGCAGGGCAGGCCAGACAGGTGCTGGTAGTGGGGGACTCAATTATTAGGGGAACAGATAGGGCAATCTGTCACAAAGACAGGGATCGTCGAACAGTGTGCTGCCTACCTGGCGCTCGAGTCCGACACATCGCTGATCGGGTTGACAGATTACTGGGAGGGGCTGGTGAGGACCCAGCGGTCATGGTGAACATTGGCACAAATGACAAAGTTAGAGGTAGGTGGAAGGTCCTTAAAGATGATTTCAGGGAATTAGGCTGCAAGCTTAAAGCAAGGACCTCCAACGTGGTATTTTCTGAAATACTGCCTGTACCACGTGCCACACCAGAGAGGCAACGGGAGATTAAGTGGCTCAAGAATTGGTGTAGGAAGGAGTGGTTTGGGTTCCTGGAGAACTGGGCCGACTTCTCAGTTGGCTACAGGTTCTATGCTAGGGACGGGCTGCACCTCAATGGGGAGGGTGCAGCTGTGCTGGGGAGAAAATGGCTAGAAGGTTGGAGGAGTCTTTAAACTAGGGACTAGGGGGAGGGTATTCATTTTATAGGAGGGGAAGGCAGTGCAGATAGAGACCTGGGCACAAATAATGAAATTGGGGGTGGGGGTGGCATGGGGGTTGGGGTTAGAACAGTTAATAATTTAAGAAAGAATAGAGGTTCAGAGAGATACATAAAGTGCATGTATACTAATGCCAGAAGCCTCACCAACAAAATGGCGGAATTAGAATTAATTTTGTTGGAACATAATTATGACATGGTGGGGATATCTGAGACTTGGCTGGATGAGAGCCACGACTGGGAAGTTAATTTACAGTGCTATAGTCTGTTTAGAAATGACCGTAAAAATAAGCGAGGTGGGGGTGTGTGTTTATATGTAAAATCATCCTTAAAACCCATCCTGCGTGATATCTGTGAATCTAATGAAGATGTAGAGTCTCTGTGGGTGGAGATTAGGGGAGGGGGGAAAAATAATAAATTACTGATAGGGGTTTGTTATAAGTCTCCTAAAATAATGGAAGCAACAAAGAATATCCTCGTAAAGCAAATAGATGAAGCAGCAACTCAAGGAGAAGTCATTATTATGGGGGACTTCAACTACCCTGAAATACATTGGGGAACAGAAACCTGCAGTTCCAGCAAAGGTAATAGGTTTTTGGCAACTATGAGAGACAATTACCTTTCACAACTAGTTCAGGACCCAACAAGAGGGGGGGCACTGCTAGACCTAATATTATCCAACAGGCCAGACCGCATATCAAATATAAGGGTTGGGGGTCACTTGGGTAATAGTGATCACAAAATAATAAGCTTTCATGTATCCTTTAATAAGATGTGTAGTCGAGGGGTTACAAGGACACTAAACTTCAGGAAGGCAAATTTCCAACGGATGAGAAATGATCTTGGTGCAATAAACTGGGACGATATCCTGAGACATAAAAATACACAAAGAAAATGGGAGACGTTTATTAGTATCCTGAATAGGACCTGTGCACAGTATATACCCTATGGGAATAAACATGCTAGAATTAGGAGGAAACCACTATGGCTAAATAGAGCTGTAAGGGGCGCAATAAGGGACAAAAAAAAAGCGTTTAGGGAATTAAAGCAAGTAGGTAGTGAAGAGGCATTAAATAAATACAGAAAACTGAATAAATTCTGTAAAAAGCAAATCAAGACAGCAAAGATTGAGGCAGAGAGACTCATTGCCAGAGAAAGTAAAAATAATCCCAAAATATTCTTTAACTACATAAATAGCAAGAAACTAAAAAATGATAGTGTTGGTCCCCTTAAAAGTAGTCTGGGTGAAATGGTGGATGAGGATGAGGAAAAAGCCAATATGCTAAATGACTTTTTTTCAACTGTATTTACACAAGAAAATCCCATGACAGATAACATGATCAGAGATAAAAAAATTCTCCATTAAATGTCACCTGCTTAACCCAGCAGGAAGTACGGCGGAGTCTAAAAATCACTAAAGTTGACAAATCCCCGGCCCGGATGGGATACACCCCCGAGTACTGCAGGAATTAAGTACAGTTATAGATAGGCCATTATTTTTAATCTTTAAAGATTCCATAATAACTGGGTCTGTACCACAGGACTGGCGTATAGCAAATGTGGTGCCAATATTCAAAAAGGGGGAAAAAACTGAACCTGGAAATTATAGGCCAGTGAGCTTAACATCTACTGTGGGTAAAATCCTGGAGGGTTTTTTAAGGGATACTATATTGCAGTATCTGAAGCTGAATAACCTCATGACACAGTATCAGCATGGGTTTACGAGGGACCGTTCTTGTCAGACTAATCTGATAAGCTTTTATGAAGGGGTAAGTTCAGGACTGGACCAAGGGAATGCAGTGGACGTGGTGTTCATGGACTTCTCAAAAGCTTTTGATACAGTGCCACACAAAAGGTTGATACATAAAATGAGAACAATGGGGATAGGGGAAAATATGTGTAAGTGGGTTAAGAACTGGCTCATGGATAGAAAACAAAGGGTGGTTATTAATGGAGCACACTCGGACTGGGTCACGGTTAGCAGTGGGGTACCACAGGGGTCAGTATTGGGGCCACTTCTCTTTAACATATTTATTAATGACCTTGTAGGGGGCATACAGAGTAGTATTTCAATATTTGCAGATGACACTAAACTCTGCAGGATAATAAATACAGAGGAGGATAATTTTATATTACAGGAGGATTTATGTAAACTAGAAGCTTGGGCTGATAAATGGCAAATGAGCTTTAATGGGGATAAATGTAAGGTCATGCACTTGGGTAGAACAAATAAGATGTATAATTATGTGCTTAATTGTAAAACACTGGGCAAAACTGTCACTGAAAAAGACCTGGGTGGATGGGTGGACGACAAACTCACATTTAGTGGCCAATGTCATGCAGCTGCTGCCAAGGCAAATAAAATAATGGGATGCATTAAAAGAGGCATAGATGCTCATGAGAACATAATTTTACCTCTATACAAGTCACTGGTGCGACCACACTTAGAATACTGTGTGCAGTTCTGGTTACCGGTGTATAAGAAAGACATAGCTGAACTGGAGCGGGTGCAGAGAAGAGCGACCAAGGTTATTAGAGAACTGGGGGTTCTGCAATACCAAGACAGGTTATTACACTTGGGGTTATTTAGTTTGGAAAAACGAAGGCTTAGGGGTGATCTTATTACAATGTATAAATATATGAGGGGACAGTACAAAGACCTTTCTAATGATCTTTTTACTCTTAGACCTGTGACGGGGACAAGGGGGCATCCTCTACGTCTGGAGGAAAGAAGGTTTAGCCATAATCACAGACGCAGATTCTTTACTGTAAGAGCAGTGAGACTTTGGAACTCTCTGCCGGCTAATGTTGTAATGAGTGATTCCTTACTAAAATTTAAGAAGGGACTGGATGCCTTTCTTGAAAAGTATAATATTACAGGCTATATTCACTAGTTTCCTAGATACAGCGTTGATCCAGGGAGCTAGTCTGATTGCCGTATGTGGAGTCGGGAAGGAATTTTTTTCCCCAATGTGAAGCTTACTGTTTGCCACATGGGGTTTTTTTTTGCCTCCCTCTGGATCAACATGTTAAGGCAGGTTAGGGTTGGATGTAGGTTGAATTAGATGGACTTAAAGTCTTCCTTCAACCTTAATAACTATGTTACTATGTTACTATGTTATGTTACTGGCAACGTCAGGGCGCAAGTGTCTCTACAAATATTCACTGGCAAAGTCAGGGCGCAAGTGTGATGATACTGGAAGCTCCATTCCTTGTGCTGTTCTAGAACTTTCCACATAGAACTACGACCCCCATCGTTTTGCCAGCACAGAGCAAAGCCACCCCCCTCTTCCCCCCTTGTCCCTGCGCTCGCTGCAATTCACTGTTTGAATGAACAGCTCACTCTATCCCTTTCGCCCCCACCTCAGGAATCCCTCAGGAATTTCCTTTGTCTTCAAGCTTCTGGGTTCTCTTCTCCCATTCTATAAAGTGGTAATCTAATCATCTGTCTATAATATGCCGTGAGCTTATGATAGAAACACGGCACCTGCTGTTCTGTAACGTGCCCCCATCAGGCGTCGTTCCTGTGGTACTGGTGAACCCGTAACTCCAACAGAACCCGAGAAATGGAATTCTCGGATGCACCATGAACTATCTCACCCAAGTTTGGGCTCATTTGAACAGTCATTTCAAAATAAGATCACTGATAGGTCTGCCATTATTCTGCTAGGTTCCTAGGATGATGTATGGTCCTTATGATCTTCCAGAACTTAAAACTAGAACTTCTAGCCCTGGGAGGTGGCCAGAAAACCATCCCCTTTTGTGAGGTCACCAGCCCACATGTATAAGTCTAGCAGCTAGGCCCCCCTGTCATTCCAGGCTGTGATGACGTGACTAACAGATCTGCAAATGAACTATGACGTGTGACTCCTCCCCCAGTCTGTCTTGCCTGTAACTACCTAAGTGCCATGTAAGTGATTTTCACCTTTAATCCTGTTTTGCCTTAACTGTATTGTACATAACTGTATTGTCTCAGCTTGTTACATCTTTTTAAACTGTATAAACACTGCCTGCAATTTTAGGAATAAACCTATAAAATTATTAGTTTGTTTCTCCTGCTCTATAAACGATTTTGCATGTGCCTGAAGTACTACACTACTGATTTGGGGTTGCTACGGACCCGCTTGATAAATTGTTCATTAAGTAAATCGTAGCTGGTGGCAGCTAAAAGAAGGGGTGTAAAGTGTTGACCTATTGGGTGGCGTTGGCAGTGACGGAGCGGGTTTTATAAGTGTATTGCCTGGCTGCGGCCCGGAGTAATTATAATTCCCTCACTGCAGCGTGCCCAATAGCCAGCACACATCCAAGTGGCCCGTCTGGCGACTAATTATCCTAGGTGCAGTTCCCTGACTGACCTGAGGGTGAGGGGGCGCCAGAGAGCTGCAAGTTCCTAAGTGGAAGTGGGATAATTATAAATCCCTGCAGATTATTCCTGACACATTGGGTCGGATGTCAGCAGCCGTTGTGTGTGTGTCGCGTTTCCATCACATTTGTGGCAACGGAGGGATCACAAGCCATGATACCCCGAGCTACCATGTGGCGGTCGGCCGCCGGTCATCACATTGGTAGCAGCGGTGGGATCTGGACCCACGCCTCCGAAGAGACTGGAGGAGTACGCTGTGGCATACCTGGACGACATTGCCGTCTTCAGTTCCACCTGGGAGGAACACCTTCAGCATCTCCAGGAGGTGCTCAAGTGTATTCACCAGGCATGTCTGACCATCAAGCCGGGAAAATGCCACATGGGCATGAGGGAGGTCCACTACCCGGGGCACCGGGTAGGCGGGGGTTCCATGAGTCTGGAGCCAGAGAAAGTGGATGCGATCGTGTCCTGGCCCACCCCCAGGACCAAAAAGCAGGTGAAGTCCTTCCTGGGCACTGTAGGGTACTATAGGCGTTTCGTACAGAACTATAGCGCCATTGCAAAACCCTTGACGGACCTCACCAAGGGCGGTCTACCCCAAACAGTCAACTGGACAGATGGCTGTGAGGCGGCATTCCGAGCTTTGAAAACAGCCCTGTGCAGCTCTCCAGTGTTGAAAGCCATCGACAGCAGTCGGCCATTCCTGGTAGAGACCGACGCCAGCGAATTTGGCCTCGGTGCTGTACTCAGCCAGGTTGATTCGGGGAACCAGTAGCACCCCGTGATGTACCTGAGCCGGAAACTTCTGCCGAGGGAAGTGGCATACTCCACCATCGAGAAGGAGTGCCTGGCCATGGTCTGGGCACTGCAACGTTTGCAGCCCTACCTGTACGGGCGCACCTTCAAGGTGGTCACCGACCACAACCCTCTGAGCTGGCTGCACACAGTGTCCGGAACCAATGGTAGGTTGCTACGCTGGAGCCTTGCCCTACAGCAGTATGATTTTGCCGTACAAACACAAGAAAGGCAGCGATCATGGGAATGCTGATGGGTTGTCACGGCGTGGTGAACCCGCTGAGGTGCGCATAGCGGATTACCGACAGGTCATGCCTCCTTATCGCACTCTAAGAGGGGTAGGTGTGATGATACTGGAAGCTCCATTCCTTGTGCTGTTCTAGAACTTTCCACATAGAACTACGACCCCCATCGTTTTGCCAGCACAGAGCAAAGCCACCTCCCTTTTCCCCCTTGTCCCTGCAGCTTGCTGCAATTCACTATTTGAACGAACAGCTCATTCTATCCCTTTCGCCCCCACCTCAGGAATCCCTCAGGAATTTCCTTTGTCTTCAAGCTTCAGCGTTCTCTTCTCCAATTCTATAAAGTGGTAATCTAAACATCTGTCTATAATATGCCGTGAGCTTATGATAGAAACACGCCACCTGCTGTTCTGTAACGTGCCCCCATCAGGCGTTGTTCCGGTGGTAATGGTGAACCCGTAACTCCAACATAACCCGAGAATTGGAATTCTCGGATGCACCATGAACTATCTCACCCAAGTTTGGGCTCATTTGAACAGTCATTTCAAAATAAGATCACTGATAGGTCTGCCATTATTCTGCTAGGTTCCCAGGATGAGGTATGGTCCTTATGATCTTCCAGAACTTAAAACTAGAACTTCTAGCCCTGGGAGGTGGCCAGAAAACCATCCCCTTTTGTGAGGTCACTAGCCCACATGTATAAGTCTAGCAGCTAGGCCCCCCTGTCATTCCAGGCTGTGATGACGTGACTAACAGATCTGCAAATGAACTATGACGTGTGGCTCCTCCCCCACTCTGTCTTGGCTGTAACTACCTAAGTGCCATGTAAGTGATTTTCACCTTTAATCCTGTTTTGTTTTAACTGTATTGTACATAACTCTATTGTCTCAGCTTGTTACATCTTTTTAAACTGTATAAACACTGCCTGCAATTTTAGGAATAAACCTATAAAATTATTAGTTTGTTTCTCCTGCTCTATAAACGATTTTGCACGTGCCTGATGTACTACGCTACTGATTTGGGGTTGCTATGGACCCGCTTGATAAATTGTTCATTAAGTAAATCGTAGCTGGTGGCAGCTAAAAGAAGGGGTGTAAAGTGTTGACCTATTGGGTGGCGTTGGCAGTGACGGAGCGGGTTTTATAAGTGTATTGCCTGGCTGCGGCCCAGAGTAATTATAGTTCCCTCACTGCAGCGTGCCCAATAGCCAGCACACATCCAAGTGGCCCGTCTGGCAACTAATTATCCTAGGTGCAGTTCCCTGACTGACCTGAGGGTAAGGGGGCGCCAGAGAGCTGCAAGTTCCTAAGTGGAAGTGGGATAATTATAAATCCCTGCAGATTATTCCTGACACATTGGGTCGGACGGCAGCAGCCGTCATGTGTGTGCCGCGTTTCCGTCACATTTGTGGCAACGGAGGAATCACAAGCCGTGATACCCCGGGCTACCGTGTGGCGGTCGGCCGCCGGTCATCACAGCAAGTGTCAGTCCCGTATGTGGTTCCTCTTATGTGACACGTGTGCAGTACTCACAGGCATTGAGCATAAGGCGCCTTTCTCTCTGGTCGTCACCAGCTGTCATGGGTGTATCGCCACGAGGATCGTCGCGATTACACACTCTGACTTCTCACAGCTGAGTTGCTGTTTCTTTGTGTTTGGTAATGAGGGAGTTAATTTTACCTAGCTCTTTGCTAAGACTAGGTCCAGCCTCGCCCGGCTGCTTTTGATTATGTTCTAATTAGCTTCCTTTATATAGCTGCCAGTCTGGGTGTTAGATGCCGGTGAAAGTATTCATGTAGTCTAGCAGACTGGATCGGTTCTGAGAATACTTAAGCTAAGAGCTCCTTAGTTGTTTTTACTCTTATAGCTTATAGTTTATCTCTGAGACCTTAGGTGTTCCTACTGTGTGTGAGTGTTGTATGTAAGACTTTATTTACTTTATTTCTTGTCTTTCTTGTATGTCTTTCTGTTCATTAGCCGTTACCTGTTCATTCCCTTTGGTGGTAATCAGGGTCCTTCTTAGGACTAGATTACAGTTGGCAGGGATTGATAGGAGACAGGGTTTACGCTGGTGGCCTGGACCTCTGTACCTTTAACAGTACCTCCAGGTAGAGGGATTAGTTAGGACCCCAGTTTAGGGTCAGCATAGACCCCGGTCACCCTCTAGCCGGAGACAGTGTATAACGGATTCCGTATTGACCCACTGGACATTGTCAGGTAATTCTATGTTATCATATATCTATGCGCATGTTATATAGGATGTTGCCCTTTTGATATAGATTACTGACATCACATATATATATATATCTGCTACACAGCGTGACATTTTCACCGGCCATACTAAAGATTCTCCCCAGCTGTCATGGATCCAGTAGCCCAGCTGGCCCAGCAGTTGCAGGGGTTATCCATGGAGTTTGCAGACATTAAGTCCAAGGTTTTGTCCCCCTGGAGCAAACCAGATCTGAACCTAAGGTTGCTCTCCCGGACAGGTTCACTGGTGGGCGGGACAAATTTTTTACTTTCCGGGAGGCATGTAAATTGTACTTTCGGCTGCGGCCTCGGTCATCTGGGAGTGAAGAGCAGAGGGTGGGAATTGTTATCTCGCTCTTACAAGGGGACCCTCAATCTTGGGCGTTCTCTATTCCTCCAGGCTCCCCAGATCTCCAGTCAGTGGATCGATTTTTTACTGCCCTGGGTCTGGTATATGATGATCCGGATCGAGTTTCCCTTGCTGAAACAAAGTTACGTAAAATGCGGCAAGGAAATCGTCCAGCGGAGGAATATTCTTCTGAGTTCCGTAGATGGGCAACAGATACTCAGTGGAATGACCCAGCTCTTAGGAGCCAGTTTTGTCAAGGGTTGTCTGACAAATTAAAAGATGTGTTGGCTCAGTATGATTCTCCTCCATCACTGGAGGCTGCTATGGCCCTCGCTATTCGCATTGATAGACGAATTCGGGGAAGACGCGAGGTAACTCTGCCTCCCGTGATGACTCCGCCTACTACTAAAGTCCCTTATACTGAGGTTCCCTGGTCTGTTCTGAGGAACCCATGCAGTTGGGAGGGACATCTTTTTGTAGGAGAGAATCGGCGGTGCGCCGCAAGACTAGAAGGTGTTTCTTTTGCGGGAGAGAGGGACATTTTGTTGGGGGGTGTCCATCCCGGGCCTCTTTGAGCAAAGGAGTTAACCTGGGAGTGTGTATTTCGTCCCCAAATCCCTCTCAGTTTCTCGTGCCTGCGGAGGTGGTGATTGGTACGAGAGTTGAGAGGATTTCTGTTTTTCTTGATAGTGGGTCTGGGGCTAATCTGGTGGACTCTCGGTTTGCCCAGGTGCTGGTATGCAACTGAGTGTATTGGCCAAACCGGTCCCTATAGTCTCTATTGATTCTAGACCTCTCGGTCAAGGTAGCTTGGTACAAGCTGTTCATAACATAGATCTTCGAGTAGGGGCAATACATAAAGAGCAATTGTCTTGTTATGTGTTGGAGGGTCTACCTACTCCTATTGTGTTGGGACTTCCTTGGTTGGCTAAACATAACCCAGTGATTGATTGGCAATCCAGAAAGATAAGCCAGTGGGGTGAATTTTGCAGGAATAACTGCATGAGCACGGTCATCGGTGCGGTTGTGCCTAGGACTTTGTCTCCTTTTCTGGAGGACTTTGGGGAGATGTTCTCAGAGGAGGGGTGTAAAGAGTTACCTCCTCATCGCGCATATGACGGCTCAATAAAGTTGCTTCCTGATGCCTTATCTCGTACTTTGCCAGGGGCCGGAAAGACGGATGATCCGGTTCCTATTCCTCAGGAGGGAGTTGTAGTGTCAGCTGTATGCTCTGAGCTTGAGGGGGAGGTATTGGGGGCTCAGGGGGACGCCCCTGTGGGACTTCCAGGGAGACTGATAGTTCCAGATCGGTTAAGACTGAAGGTTACGGGGAACCGTTACAAACGGATGGCTGATAGGGGGAGAGTTTTTGGTCTAGATCTGAAGGTGAACGATCTGGTTTGGTTGTCTACCAGGAATATAAAACTTAAAGTTTCCTCCTGGAGGTTGGGTCCCAGATTCATCGGGCCGTACAGGATCAGTTCCATAATTAATCCGGTGGCATTTCGTCTGGACCTCCCTCCTACGTTTAAAATTCATAATGTGTTTCACAAGTCATTACTTAAAAAGTATGTGGCACCAGTCATACCGTCACCTCTACCTCCTCCTTCAGTGGTGGTCAATGATAACGTGGAATTTCATGGGTCGAAAATCATTGACTCACGTCTCAGTCGCCGATCCCTTCAGTACTTGGTTCATTGGAGGGGGTATGGTCCTGAGGAGAGGACGTGGGTCCCTGCGTCTGATGTTAACGCAGATCGATTGGTTCGGACCTTTCACACAACTCACCCGGGCAGACCTGGCCCTGAGGGTCCGGAGTCCCCTCGTAGAGGGGGGGGTACTGTCATGGGTGTATCGCCACGAGGATCGTCGCGATTACACACTCTGACTTCTCACAGCTGAGTTGCTGTTTCTTTGTGTTTGGTAATGAGGGAGTTAATTTTACCTAGCTCTTTGCTAAGACTAGGTCCAGCCTCGCCCGGCTGCTTTTGATTATGTTCTAATTAGCTTCCTTTATATAGCTGCCAGTCTGGGTGTTAGATGCCGGTGAAAGTATTCATGTAGTCTAGCAGACTGGATCGGTTCTGAGAATACTTAAGCTAAGAGCTCCTTAGTTGTTTTTACTCTTATAGCTTATAGTTTATCTCTGAGACCTTAGGTGTTCCTACTGTGTGTGAGTGTTGTATGTAAGACTTTATTTACTTTATTTCTTGTCTTTCTTGTATGTCTTTCTGTTCATTAGCCGTTACCTGTTCATTCCCTTTGGTGGTAATCAGGGTCCTTCTTAGGACTAGATTACAGTTGGCAGGGATTGATAGGAGACAGGGTTTACGCTGGTGGCCTGGACCTCTGTACCTTTAACAGTACCTCCAGGTAGAGGGGTTAGTTAGGACCCCAGTTTAGGGTCAGCATAGACCCCGGTCACCCTCTAGCCGGAGACAGTGTATAACGGATTCCGTATTGACCCACTGGACATTGTCAGGTAATTCTATGTTATCATATATCTATGCGCATGTTATATAGGATGTTGCCCTTTTGATATAGATTACTGACATCACATATATATATATATCTGCTACACAGCGTGACACCGCACACTGCACCTTCTCTCTGTAGCCACCAGACACACACTGCACGTTCCTCTCCCCCTTTGGTCCCCGATGTTGGTGGCGGGCGACGGCGGACGCTGACCAGCGCAACGCTGGTGCTCCCATGACGGGTCACTTCTCTCTCTGGCTGCTGCAGCATGCCTGGACCTTCTCTCTGCTGTGGCACGGCCAGCTCGGCTCTGCTCTGTGGGCCCGGTTCAGCTCTGCTCTGTGTGCACAGCTCTGCTCAGTTCTGCAGCGGTCTCTTGGCAGGCAACGGGGCCTCTCTATACAGCCTGTTGCAGAGCCGATACTCTGTGGTGGGGGAGGGGGAATCAGAGTGTTCCTCTCATTGCTCTGCACGCTGAACTCCGTTGGCGCCAAATTGACTTGCCGTGCATGCTTCTGCCTTTTATCTCCCTGCTGCTGCGCGCACTTTTCTCCTGTCTCTCCGCCCGCCTCCCCAGGTCAAGAGGTTGGTCCGGCTTACTAATGCCTCCCCCCGGGAACTGGGGATGGAGTCTCAACAGTTCCAGTCCTGTCCCTGGCAAGCAGGTACCCGCGTTGCCATCGCCCCCCTTACATGTGCAGAACTCACAGGCTTTCTCTATGAGTGGGTGCAGGATGCCTGAGTAACAGGTTTTAGCTATGAGTGGGAGGAGGGTGCAGGACTCATAGGCTTTGTCTATGAGAGGGCAGAGTGTTGTGAATGTTTTAGAAATGAATTCTGAGCAGAAGCTCCCTCTGGTGGTTACAAACAGTACTGAACCATTCAATGAGGATTGGCAATCAGGAATCACAGACTGGCTGGATATAAGGGAGGTTTCCCCCATCATGGTTGCCGGTGATCAATTGTTCTTGTCTCAACATTGTTTCCTGGTTCACTTGGAAGCTTGCTGAGTCTTGCCTCTTCTCCTGCTCTCAGATAAGATATTTTCTGTTTTTTGTTTTTGTGCTTGCCATTTGTATATTTCTCTGCATTTCTGTGAGGTTGGCCAGGTTCCCCTCCCCGGGGGGCTTAGGCTCCTCTCGGTTCCTCTGGAGCCACTGTTGTTTGTTCATTTGCCTTTTCCAGTTTTTTCAGTGGCTGTGGCTTAGTTTTGTTACACCAGAGAGCTAATTTAGGTGGTAGAGGTCGTGTGATCTCAGGTGTTTTTGCAATTAGTAGCGTTGGTTTTTTTTAGGGTTTTTTTTGGATTGCAGTAAGTATCCTTCCTATCCTTTTCTGTCTAGGCAGATTGGGCCCCAGCGTTTGCTCATACTATTTTCTGTCTGTGTCTGTATTTCCTCTTGTCTAACCGCCATTACATGTTTGGGGGCTTCCTATGTTCGGGACACCAATGACCAAAAAACGGCTCAGAACGTTCATAAGCGATCAGCGACATTTCAGCAAGGGCCACATCGCTGCTACATGTCACACACAGCTAAGTCGCTAACGAGATCGCTACTGCGTCATAAATGGTGACGCAGTAGCGATCTTGTTAGCGATCTCGCTAGTGATCTCGCTTAGTGTGGCATATCCTTTAGTCTACCATTTATATGTCCTTCTTTTTCATAAAACTTTCACACCACTTATCTAATCTTACCTAATTAAGGATTCTCTCTTTAAGTCTGGGTCTCACATAACGATACACCAGCGATCCCGACAACGATATGCACTTGTCAGGATCGCTGATGTATCGCTACATGATCGCTGCTGAGCTGTCAAACAGGCAGCTCAGGCAGCGATCTGGGACAGCGACACTGCGGGTAACATCGCTTAGTTACCCACAGTGTACCTTGGATACCAGCGCCCTGATGCAGGGAGCTGGTAACCAAGGTACACAGCGGGTTTCCAGGTGCTGCGCGGTGCCTGGAAACCCGCTGTGTACCTTGGTTACCAGCTCCCTGCATCAGGGAGCTGGTAACCAAGGTACACAGCGGGTTTCTAGGCACAGCCCCGCGCCTGGAAACCCGCTGTGTACCTTGGTTACCAGCGGATCGCTGGTCTCCCGTCTGTCACACGCAGCGATGCGTGCCTGTCAGCGGGAGACCAGCGAGCAAAAAAATGTCCTGACATTTCAGCGACGATCAGCGATACCCGGCAGGGGGGCTGATCGTCGCTGAATGTCACACACAGCGATATCGCTGGGGAGATCGCTGCTGCGTCACAAAACTAGTGACTCGGCACCGATCTCGCTAGCGATATCGCTATGTGAGACGGGGGCTTTAAGCTCAGTGTTTGTTTATTTAAATGTCCATGTATCACACCATGCCTGTGCTCTTCACTGTATATAATTGGGTTTCTTCAAATATTTTGTTATACCAGCCTGATGAAGAGACGTAAGCAGTCTCGAAAGCTTGCTTTGTAACATCATTCATTATATTTTGTTAGCCATTAAAAGGTATCATACCCACAAGATTCCTATTTTGCTTTTCCCACTGAGAGCACTCTATATCTTTTTTCTACTGGCTAACACGGTACCAAACCAATATTTTTCATATAATTGGTCAACAAACGCTTGGACTCCTTATTTATGGTACATCCCCCACCCTCTGCCTTGACTATGTACTTTATTGTTACCACCTGCTGCTTTCTTCCCAATCATTTGTGGACTTTTCTTTTGCCCTGTCTTTTTAAATTGTTTTTATATTGTTGTTATTTAATAAAGATAATATTTTCTACTTTGTTTATTATCACTTCTTATCTTTATGGCACCACACCATAATAGATTATGTTAATTACACTGTGTTCCAAATTATTATGCAAAAATTGTTTAGGAGTGATAAGGTAAGAATTTTTTTGTTTGTCAGTTAAACTCATTGATGGTGATGAGTGTCAGGGCTCTTTATATCACTGTAAGCAATTGCAGACACCTGTGCTAATTAGTTTGGCAGGTGTGTCCAATGAAAGGCAAGACTACTTAAGAAGGCTGTCCCACATTATTAATCAGCCTACATTTTCTGCCAAAATGGGAAAGAAGAAGAATGTGTCGGCTGCTGAGAAGCAACAAATTGTGGAGTGTTTAGGTCAAGGCATGACTACAATCAACATTGCCTAGACACTTCATCGTGATCATCGCACAATCAAGAAGTATGTAGCTGATTCACAGTACACACGTGTGCGTGCTGATAAGGGAAAATTGAGGACTCTTTCCTGCAGGCAATTACGTCAGGTTAAAAGAGCAGCGGCAAAAAAGCCTTGTCATAGCAGCAGACAAGTTTTTGAAGCTGCTGGTGCCTCCAACGTCCCCCGAACAACAAGATGCAGGGTCCTTCAGAGGTTTGCAGCTGTGCGTAAGCCATCCTGCCAACCTCCTCTATCCACTGCACACAAGCAGAAATGGCTCCAGTGGGCCAAACAATACATGAAGACTGACTTCAAAACTTTTGTTCACCGATGAGTGCCGTGCAACGCTCGATGGTCCAGATGGATGGAGTGGAGGATGGCTGGTTGATGGACACCCCATGCAAACACGGCTATGGCGCCAACAAGGAGGAGGTGGAGTAATATTTTGGGCTGGAATCATGGGGAGAGAGATTGTCGGCCCCTTTAGGATCCCTGAAGGGGTAAAGATGAACTCCATAGTGTATGTTGAGTTTCTCAAACAGCACTTCCTGCCATGGTTCAAGAAGAAGAACCATGTGTTCCGCAGCAAGATCATTTTCATGCATGATAATGCACCGCCTCATGCTGCACATAACACATCTGCATCTCTGGCTGTTATGGGCATAAAAGGGGACAAACTTATGGTGTGGTCCCCATGCTCCCTTGACCTCAACCCCATTGAGAACCTCTGGAGCATCATCAAAAGGAGTGTCTATGATGGCGGGAGGCAGTTCACATCTAACCAACAGCTCTGGGAAGGTATTCTGTCCTCATGCAAAACAATTGAAGCAGAAACTATCCAAAACCTGACAAATTCAATGGACGAGAGAGTTCAGAAGCTCCTTTCGAACAAGAGGTCCTATGTGCAAATGTAACATCACCTAGAATAAAGTTTTGAGTTGAAAACTGATTTCAGTTTGTAAGAACCTACTAATGCTTATAATTTCAAAAATAACCATTTTTTTGTTCTTTATTAAAATGAAAAGGTAGAAAACTCTGCTGTGCATAATAATTTGGAACATGCAGTTTGAGTGCAGTTTGAGTGTTTTATTATTTTAAAAATATACTGTTTTCATAGGCAGTTTGTACAAAAACCTTTCAATTGTACTCTAATAGTTATTTGACTGGAAAATTACAATGACTGAAATTCATATAGGTAATTTGGGAAAATCTGAGAAAATATTATTTGCATAATAATTTGGAACACAGTGTATAGTATGTTGAAGTGTCCTTAGCTTCTTTAACCAGGACTATGGGAATAATTTATATATGAGTGAGCAGAGGATGGAGAAGTTACAGGCTTTATCTATGAGTGGACAGAGGGTGCAGGACTCACAGTCTTTGTCCATGAGTGTGCAGAGGGCGCAAGTCTCACAGGATTTATCTATGAGTGGATGAAGGGTGCAGGACTCACAGACTTTATCAGTGAGCAGAGGGAGCAGGACTCACAGGCTTTATATATGAGTGGGCAGAGGGTGAAGGGCTCACAGGCTTTTTCTATGAGTGGGCTGAAAGTGCAGGACTCACAGGCTTTCTCTATTAGTAGATGGCGGAACTGGGAAGCTTAAACTTTCTCTATGAGTCTCTACTTGTGCTGATGAGCTCATTCCAAAAGAAGGTGGTTGCTAGTGGAAATTCTGTGGTTTCAATTGAGATTCTAGGTGAAGGTTTGGCTGCATTGCAGTATTTTGTCCGATGCTGCGATTTCTGATTAGTTTTGGAGATTGCTGAGAGAGTGTAATAACCTGCAGGTACTGGTGATGTTGCCACGGGACAGAGACAGGTTTATTTACAGGGGATAGGTTCTCCATGCAGGGAGAGGCAATGGGGGTTAATAGAAATAGAGCAAACAGTATAACAGTACACAACAACATAACTGAAGCTATGAAACAGTTAAGTGAATAGAAATGGTTAACGGGTATTCTTGTAACTTATCTGTCCAGTGAGGTCCTGACTGAAGGGTCATTTTCTCCAACGTGGGTACCGTCACCAGCGGCACTTGAAGACTCTGAAGTCTCTCCTCTGTCTCCTGGGAACTGGAAACTCCAGGGTTAAATCTTTGCAGTCTCTTCTCAGGGTGAAACTGGAAGCAGGAAGCAGAACATGGAGTCTCTGTATGTTAAGCTGACAGTCTCTCTGCAGTAGCAAAGCTACATACACTGGGCAGTTTACTTGCCACACTCAGGGGTCTCGGCTTGTCACTGTAGTCACAGGGGCTGCATGCTCAGGTCACTGTCTCTGCACTGTCAGGGGGAAAGTCTCCTCTGATCATGGAGGCTTCCGAGTACACGCCCTCACATACAGCCTTCACTATGGCTCATATCTCAGCCTCAGTGCCCTCAAGGGGAGCACTCTCTCTCTGGGAGCGGCGGTGCAACCTGCTTTCTCTCTGGCGTGCTGTCCCCTCTCTCTGGCGCGCTCTGCTTTCGCGCCCTCTGCCTGCATGCTTTCCGGACCACCGCCCCTTCCTCTTCCTCTCTGACTCCAGAAATCACATGGTCCAGTCCGTCCAGGGCAAAAAGCCTTCCTCCCAACAACCCGGCTGTCCGGCTAAGGCCTCTTTCACATTTCCGGCGGGCGCCTGGCGGCGCCCCCGGCATTTTGCCGCAGCGCCGCATCTGAAAATCTGATGCGCCGCATGCGGCTTTTTTCGCATTGACATGCATTAGCGCCGGATGGCGCCGCATGTCAATGCGTTGCATGCGGTTTTGTCCGGATGCGGCGCAAATGTACATTGCGGCGTCCGGAAAAAAACGCTGCATGTAACGTTTTTTGTTTTTGCCGGATGGTTTCTTATCTCTCCAAGCATCAGAAACCATCCGGCAAAAAACCGCATTTTGGCCGCCGGAAGTGTGAAAGGTTTTCACATGCAGCACTGCGGCAAAATGCCGGGGGCGCCGCTAGGCGCCCGCCGGAAATGTGAAAGAGGCCTAAGTGGTTCCAGGTAAGGAGCAGGGAAAGCAACATCCTTTAGGCTCTTCTTCCTCTTCACCCCCTTACAAGAGCATATACATTGAATTCTGTGATGGTGATGAATCTTTGTTCTCTTTAACCTTTTGAGGTCTAACAGCTGCAGCGCCCTGCAGTACCAAATGCTGTTCTGTATGCACTGGCCATGATGAGGATATGTGCTGTTGTGTTTCTGAATGAGCTTGCTGGGAGCTGGAGACTGAATGTAATCCATGACACTGCCAGTGATCAGTAGGCTTCTCTGACCTCTGATACAATTGATGTAAGGTTCTGTGTACATGTTCCTGAAACTCAGTTTGTTCGTCAGCCATTTTACTTTCTGTCTTGCTGCAGCTATCTTGCCCTCAGTCAAAATGGAGTTTCCAGCTTGCATGTTCCCGCCCTGATTCTCTCCTTTTGCTTCTTAAGCAGCCACAGCTGAGCAATCAGTGCTTCAGAATCTAGCCTGCAGTGAACCTGTGACCTGACTCCTAAAGCCTTGGACCTTGTACTCCAGCTATTCCTACTGAGGAACTCTGAAGCACTTGTGGACTCTGAACCCTGCTCTTTGAAAGACCCACGTTTGCATGGACTTACGGTAACAGAGAAGAAGATCCTGAACCTGTTGTGGAGAGTGATTGCTGAGCTTAGATTACTCTGGCCTGCTGTGTCTCCTGCTTCTGTGTCTGCAAACTGTGTGACTATTTTTGCCAACTTGTATGAAGTAATACAAGACTTTCTATATCAAACCTGTGTCTCATGTATTTCATCGCACCCAAGCACAAGACGCTATATGAACTGTACTACATACATTACAAGATTCTGAAGCCAAAACGTTAGTGTCTGCTGGGTCTGGAAAGGCTGTGTCTGCTGTAACTGTGGATATCGGATGTCCGGTTGTACTTTCTGTGATGACAGTGGTTGTGACTTCTCACAACCATTCCAGGTGAGCAATTCCCTTAAGTGTTTTTTTTTCTGCAGTGTTACCACAGGTAAACACTATTGTTTTTTTTTTTCTCTTTTCTCTTTTTTGTCTGCTGTAACTGTGGATATCAGATGTCCGGGTGAACTTTCTGTGATGATAGTGGTTGTGACTTCTCACAACCATTCCAGGTGAGCAGTTCCCTTAATTTTTTTTCTCTCTGCAGTGTTACCACAGGTAAACACTATTGTTTTTTTTTTTTCTCCTCTCCTCTTCTTCCAGTACTCCTGTCTTAAAAGATCTGGAAAATGGAGGCCCGCATAAAGGAACTTTGCGGAGTGACTGATAATATCCTTGCAGATTTGCAGAATATAAAGACCCGTTTTTCAAGTCTACAGGACCTCACTAATCACAATTTGCAAGTGTTTGGACAGACTGCCCAGGATTTGCGAGCCAGGATTGAGGTTCTAGAAGAGCGAGTCCAGGCTCCTGGGTAGCCCCGAGTTCTGGGATTCCCAAGTTGCCCCCTTTTCGTTTTGGCGGTGAACGTGAGAAATTCAGGGGATTTATTAATCAATGCAATCTTTTTTTTTCTGCACATGCTTCACAATTTCCCACTGAACGATCTAAGGTGCTTACTATAATTATGTTGCTTACCAACAAGGCTTTGATGTGGGCAAACCCTCTGATTGAGACTGAGGATGATTGTTTGAATCACCTTGATGCTTTTATTTCAGCCATGGGGCAGGTGTTTGATGACCCCAATCGAGGTGCAACAGCTGAAGCAGCCATGTTAGCTTTGCGCCAAGGTAAGCACTCGGTAGCTGAATATGCCTTGGATTTCAGGAGATGGGCCCTTGATACCACCTGGGACAGTTCCGCCAAAAAATCTATTTTTCGAAAGGGGTTATCTCCACTGATTAAGGATGAACTTGCTCGTGCCGACCCTCCCACTGCGTTAGGTGACTTTATTAACTACTGCATCCGTATTGATACTCGTCTGACTGAACGCAGGCAAGAGAGATGGTTCGAAAGCAATCGCACTAACCTTTTCCTACCTTCCTCTCCAGCTAAGGAACCTTTGAGTAGGATTACACGGGAACCTGAACCTGAACCCATGCAGGTAGACTCTTTACAACGACGGGTTAGTGATGCACGCAAGGAACATCGTTTTAAGGAAAATCTATGTTTCTATTGTGGTAAGTCAGGGCACTTCATTATAAACTGCCCCAGCCGTTCTCGTAAGACTACTGCAGCACTCATTCATTGTGAGTGTTGCGAGAGGGGATCTGTCAGGTCCGAGCCTCAGGCTCCAGAGAGATCTGCAGCAACAGATCTTGATTTCTCGGACTTAAACTCCGTTACCTCTGAGGACGTTGACTGTGTAAACGCTGCCATTTTTCAAGTTTCCTCAGCGGTGTCCCAGCTGAGTTGTAAGAAAAACAATTCTCATTGCTTTCTTTCCATCAAACTCTGGGTTGACTCAGCTTGGGTGTCTAGCTCTGCTATGATCGACTCAGGGGCAAGTGGAAATTTTATGGATGTCTCCTTTGCTCTGAAACAGGGGATACGTTCAGTGAAGAAGACTACTCCAGTACAGATGGAAACTGTGGATGGCTCCCTGCTGACCTCTGGACCAGTGGATCAGGAAACAGAGCCTTTGAGGGTTCTTATGGGTAAAGATCATCAAGAGAAACTGTCCTTTATGCTTATCTCTTCTCCCCACTTTCCCATTATTCTAGGGCTACCATGGCTGCAGGCTCAGAATCCTACCATTAACTGGGAGACCAAGGAATTACACTTTCCAGAGAAACAGAGGAGTCCAAAAGTTTCAGCTTGCTCCGTTCCTAAAGGAACCATGTCAGTCCCTGAACTACCAGCTGTATACCAGGACTATGTGGATTTATGTGACAAGAAGAACGCTGACCAGCTTCCTCCTCACCGTCCATATGATTGTCCAATTGAATTATTGCCTGGAGCAGAGATACCTTTTGGTAAGATCTACCCCCTGGCGGGGCCCGAGCTAAAGGCTTTAAAGGATTACATAGACGAAAATCTAGCCAAGGGCTTCATACGCCCCTCTTCATCTCCTGCAGGTGCACCCATCTTCTTTGTAAAGAAGAAAGATGGATCTCTGAGACCATGCGTAGACTATAGGGAACTCAATAAGGTTACTATTAGAAACCGTTATCCATTGCCTTTAATCCCTGAGTTATTGGAGAGAGTGCGACATGCCAAAATTTTCTCTAAACTAGATCTTCGTGGGGCCTATAACTTAGTCCGTATTAGACCTGGGGATGAATGGAAGACTGCATTCAGGTCACGCTATGGACACTTTGAATATCTAGTTATGCCTTTTGGTCTGAGTACCGCCCCAGCCACTTTCCAACACTTGGTGAATGACATCTTCAGGGATCTCCTAGATACATTCGTGGTAATTTATTTGGATGATATTCTAATTTTTTCTAACTCCACAGAGGAACATCATGGACATGTGAGAATGGTCTTGGAACGTCTAAGACAAAATCATCTTTACATCAAACTTGAAAAGTGTGAATTCCATAGGACCGAAATTCAATTTCTGGGGTATGTACTGTCTACACAAGGAATTAGTATGGATGGAAGCAAAACCCAAGCCAACAAGGATTGGCCAAGTCCTAGAAATGTGAAGAAGGTACAGCGCTTCATCGGGTTTGCCAACTTCTATAGACGTTTCATTAGAAATTTCTCTGAGGTAGTGTCACCTATCACCCAACTTACCCGGAAAGAGTCTAGGTTCTCCTGGACTCCCCAAGCCCAGGAAGCATTTTCCCGTCTAAAAGATAAATTTACCACTGCACCTATCCTAGTACATCCCAACCCGAGCTTGCCTTCATAATAGAGGTGGATGCTTCAGACTGTGCCGTTGGAGCTATACTCTCTCAGAGAACAGGTGAGAAGAATGTCTTGCATCCCTGTGCCTTCTTTTCCCAGCAGTTGTCTTCGGCTGAGAGGAACTACGATGTGGGCAATAGAGAGTTGTTGGCCATTATTGCCGCCTTCAAAGAATGGAGACACCTTCTTCAGGGAGCTGCACAGCAAATAGTCGTCCTGACAGATCATCGTAACCTTGAATTTATCAGGTCGGCTAAGTGCCTGACTCCTCGCCAGGCTCGCTGGAATCTTTTCCTAAACCAATTTAATTTTGTCATTTCTTATAGACCAGGATCGCGCAATGGAAAGGCTGATGCACTCTCTAGGATTCATTCAGCAGAGACACGTCCAATTACTCTCCTAAGACTATTCTTCCTGACTCTAGATTCCTAGGAGTAATTCATAATCAAGACCTACTTAAGGACATCAAGGAAGCATACCATGCGGATTCCTTTTTGGCACAACCCCCAAGGGACGTAAGTCTTGTCTTTAAGAATGGTGTGTGGATTCAGTGACAACGCCTGTATATTCCTGAAACAGTCAGATTGAGAGTATTGCAACTCATTCACGATTCCAAGATAGCTGGGCATAGAGGAATTCTAAAGACACAGGAATTTCTCTCTCGTTTCTTTTGGTGGCCCACTTGCAGGAAGGATGTTTTAAACTATGTCACTTCATGTGAAGTCTGTGCAAGATGCAAAACACCTCGCTCCTCACCAACTGGATCTGTTACAGCCTCTTCCCACCCCGTCCCGCCCGTGGGGATCCATTTCTATGGACTTCATTGTGGAGTTACCAACCTCTCAAGGGAAGAACACCATTCTAGTGGTGGTTGACCGTCTAACAAAGGCAGCTCATTTTATCCCTTGTGTCGGCTTACCCACTGCAAAACAGACATCAGATTTGATGATTAAAGATGTGTTTCGCTTACATGGAGTACCGGATGAGGTTATTTCGGATCGAGGGGTGCAATTCACTTCTAGGTTTTGGCAAAATTTCTGTGCAGCATTGGACATTAAAGTAAACCTTTCTTCTGCTTTTCATCCCCAGACTAATGGACAGACCGAACGAACCAATCAAACCCTGGAGCAGTATCTCCGCTGCTTTATCTGCCACCTACAGGATGATTGGGTGGATCTACTTCCATTAGCTGAGTTCTCGTATAACAACTCTCAGAGTGCCTCCACTAAGCAGTCTCCTTTTTACTCTAATCTAGGTTATCATCCTAACATTCTACCACGATTTCCCATAGAAACGCCTTTACCAGCAGTGGCTGAAAGAATCACGTCTTTACAGAAGAATATGGATCTTCTAAAGGAGAATCTGGAATCGGCTCAGGAAAGGTACAAGAAAGCAGCAGATAAATTTCGTAAACCTGCACCAGCTTTCAAGGTAGGAGACTTGGTCTGGCTGTCAACCAGAAATCTTAAGTTAAGGATTCCATCGTCTAAGTTGGGACATAAGTACATTGGACCCTATAAAATCAGTAAAATTATAAGTGCCGTTGCTTGTCGTCTTCAACTGCCCAGAACTATGAGAATTCACCCTGTCTTTCATGTATCCCTACTAAAGGCTGCAACACCCAATACGTTTCCTGGACGTTCTTCTCCTTGCCCTGACCCAGTGCTAGTCGATGGTCAGGAAGAATTTGTGGTGGAAAGGATTTTAGATTCCAGGTTGTATAGAAATCAGTTACAATATCTGATTAAATGGCAGGGCTACCCAGTGGAGGACAACTCATGGGAACCAGTCAATAACGTTAATGCTCCTCGCTTGCTCCGTCAGTTTCATCAGAGGTACCCACACAAGCCTGGCCTGAGGTCATCCGGAGGTTGTCCCTAAGGGGGAGTAATGTAAGGTTCTGTGTACATGTTCCTGAAACTCAGTTTGTTCGTCAGCCATTTTACTTTCTGTCTTGCTGCAGCTATCTTGCCCTCAGTCAAAATGGAGTTTCCAGCTTGCATGTTCCCGCCCTGATTCTCTCCTTTTGCTTCTTAAGCAGCCACAGCTGAGCAATCAGTGCTTCAGAATCTAGCCTGCAGTGAACCTGTGACCTTACTCCTAAAGCCTTGGACCTTGTACTCCAGCTATTCCTACTGAGGAACTCTGAAGCACTTGTGGACTCTGAACCCTGCTCTTTGAAAGACCCACGTTTGCATGGACTTACGGTAACAGAGAAGAAGATCCTGAACCTGTTGTGGAGAGTGATTGCTGAGCTTAGATTACTCTGGCCTGCTGTGTCTCCTGCTTCTGTGTCTGCAAACTGTGTGACTATTTTTGCCAACTTGTATGAAGTAATACAAGACTTTCTATATCAAACCTGTGTCTCATGTATTTTCATCGCACCCAAGCACAAGACGCTATATGAACTGTACTACATACATTACAATTGACTGTATAAGTCATCTTTTATATCTTGTTTATTTTGCAGATTGGAAGCCCAGACATGGTGAGAAGGCTGACCACCATGAGTGTGGTAAGTATAATGTATCTCAGTGTGTGTGACATGACTTTGGAGAACATCGTGGGGCAACCCAAGTCCTAGCCTTGACGTTTGTTCAGAATATGAATAATATTTCTGAGTATCCTGGTGGTCTGGAGCTGGACATGACTTGTAGACAGTCACATCTGCACTCTGTATTGACTCCAATTTCTCCTTTGCATACTCCATCTTGTAAGGACTCTCTTTTTGTTCAATGACCTGTTTCTGAGGCCCCCCCTGCTGTTGAGTAGTATCTTTCTTTGTGGTTTGTTCTGTGTGGGTTGAGTCTTGTTTCTGGATCAGTTCTGATTTCTTTGTTGACTCTTGTTTATGGGTCGTGTCTTATTTCTGGGTCGGGTCTTGTTTCTGGGTCGAGTCTTGTTTCTGGGCCGAGTCTTGTTTCTGGATCAGTTCTGATTTCTGGGTTGAGTCTTGTTTCTGGGTTGAGTCTTCTTTCTGGGTCGGGTCTTCTTTCTGGGTCGAGTCTTGGTTCTGGGTCGAGTCTTGGTTCTGGGTCGGGTCTTGTTTCTGGGTTGTGTCTCGTTTCTGGGTCACTTCTGATTTCTGGGTTGAGTTTTGTTTGTGGGTCATTGTTGAGTCTTGTTTATCGATCACTTCTTGTTTCAGGGTTGGTTCTTGCTTCAGGTTGGCTCTATTTTCTGGGCTGAATCTTGTTTCTGGATTAGTTCTTGTTCAATGTTTATGTCTTTTTGGGAGATTGGATCATGCTTCTCTGTTATGTCTTGTTTCTGGGTTGGGTCTTGTTTCTGGGTCATTTCTGTTTTCTGAGTTGAGACTTGTATCTGGGTCGAGTCTTGTTTTTTGGTCGAATCTTGTTTCTGGGTTGGGTCTTGTTTCTGGGTTAGGTCTTGTTTCCGGGTTGGGTCTTGTTTCTGGGTCGAGTCTTGTTTTTGCATCGATTCTTGGTTCTGGGTTGAGTCTTGTTTTTGGGTCAATTCTGATTTCTGGGTCAAGTCTTGTTTCTGGGTCATTGTTGAGTCATGTTTATTGGTAAGTTCGTGTTTCAGAATTGGTTCTTGCATCAAGGTTGACTCTATTATCTGGGCAGAATCTTGTTTCTGGGTTAGTTCTTGCTTCTGGGCTAGTTCTTGTTTCATGTTAATGTCTTTTTGGGAGGTTGGTTCTTGTTTCTGAATTGTGTCCTGCTTCTGTTTTGTGTCTTGTTTCTGGGTGGAGTCTTGTTTCTGAGCTGATTCTTGATTCTTGGTTGAGTCCTGATTCTGGTCAGGGTCTTTTTTCTGAGTTTGGTCTTGTTTATGAGTTAGGTCTTGCTTCTGGGTCGGGTCTTGCTTCTGGGTCGGGTCTTGTTTTTGGGTTGAGTCTTGTTTCTGGGTTATTTCTGATTTCTGGATTGAGTCTTGTTTCTGAATTGGGTCTTGCTTCTGAGTTAGGTATTTTGTTTCCTGGTTGCATCTTGTTTCTGGGTTGAGTCTTGTTTCTGGGTTGAGTCTTGTTTCTGGGTCAGGTCTTGTTTCTGGGTTGTGTCTTGTTTCTGGGTTGTGTCTTGTTTCTGGGACATTTCTGATTTCTGGATTGAGTCTTGTATCTGAGTTAGTTCTTGTTTAATGTTAATTTTTTGGGAGGAGGTTGGTCCTGCTTCTGTGTTGTATCTTGTTTCTGAGTGTAGTCTTGTTTCTGGGCTTGTTCTGGTTTCTGGGTTGAGTCCTGATTCTGGTCAAAGTCTTGTTTCTGGGTCTGGTCTTGTTTCTGGGTCAGATCTTGCTTCTTGGTCGGATCTTGTTTCTTGGTCGGATCTTGTTTCTGGGTCGGGCCTTTTTTCTGGGTTGGGTCTGGTTTTTGGGCCAGGTCTTGCTTCTGGGTCATTTCTAATTTCTGGGTGGGATCTTGTTTCTGGGTTGGTTCTTGTTTCTTGGTTGAGTGCTGTCTCTGGTCAGAGTCTTTTTCCTGGATTAGGTCTTGTTTATGGGTTGATTCTTGTTTCTGGGTTAAGTATTGTTTCTGGGTCATTTCTGTTTTCTGAGTTGATTCTTGTTTCTGTGTGGAGTCTTGTTTCTGGGGTAGTTCTTGTTTCTTGGTTGAGTCCTGATTCTAGTCAGAGTCTTTTTTCTGGGATTGGTCTTGTTTCTGGGTCAGATCTTGTTTCTGGGTCGGGTCTTGTTTCTGAGTCGCGTCTTGTTTCTGTGTTGTGTCTTGTTTCTGGGCCATTTCTGATTTCAGGGTTGATTTTTCATGTCTTATTTTTGGGCTGAGTCTTGTTTGTGGGTTGAATCTTGTTTCTGGGTTGAGTCTTGTTTCTGGGGTGTGTCTTGCTTCTGGGTGGTGTCTTGTTTCTGGGTTGGGTTTTGTTCCTGGGTCATTTCTGTTTTTAGAGTTGAGTCTTGTTTCTGGATGGAGTCTCGTTTTTGAACTAGTTCTTGTTTCTTGGTTGAGTCCTGATTCTGGTCATTTCTGGGATTGGTATTGTTTCTGGACCGGATCTTGTTTCTGGACTGGATCTTGCTTCTGGACCGGATCTTGTTTCCTGGTTGGATCCTGTTTCCTGGACGCATCTTGTTTCTGGGATTGGTATTGTTTCAGGACGGGATCCTGTTTCTGGGTCAGATCTTGTTTCTGGGTCGGATCTTGTTTCCGGGTCGGGCCCTGTTTCTAGGTCATTTCTAATTTCTGGGTGGAGTCTTGTTTCTGGGCTGCTTCTTGTTTCTTGGTTGAGTACTGTTTCTGGTCACAATCATGTTTCTGGGTTGGAACTTGTTTCTGGGTTCAGTCTTGTTTCTGGGTTGGGTCTTGTTTCTGGGATGAGTCTTGTTTCTGGGTTGAGTCTTGACTCTGGGTCATTTCTAATATATGGGTTAAATCTTGTTTCTGAGTTGAGTCTTGTTTCTGGGTCATTTTTGATTTCTGGGTAGAGTCTTGTTTGTGGGTCGTGTCTTTACATAGTTATTAAGGTTGAAGGAAGACTTTAAGTCCATCTAGTTCAACCCATATCCTATCCTAACCTGCCCTAACATGTTGATCCAGAGGAAGGCAAAACAAACCCAAGTGGCAAACAGTAAGCTTCACATTGGGGAAAAAAATTCCTTCCCGACTCCACATACGGCAATCAGACTAGCTCCCTGGATCAACACAATATATAGGAAACTAGTGAATATAGCCTGTAATATTATACTTTTCAAGAAGGCATCCAGTCCATTCTTAATTTTTAGTTGGGAATCACTCATTACAACATTAGATGGCAGAGAGTTCCATAGTCTCACTGCTCTTACAGTAAAGAATCTGCATCTGTGATTATGACTAAACCTTCTTTCCTCCAGATGTAGAGGATGCCCCCTTGTCCCCGTCACAGGTCTAAGAGTAAAAAGATCATTAGAAAGGTCTTTGTACTGTCCCCTCATATATTATACATTGTAATAAGATCACCCCTAAGCCTTTGTTTTTCCAAACTAAATAACCCCAAGTGTAATAACCTGTCTTGGTATTGCAGACCCCCCAGTTCTGTAATAACCTTGGTCGCTCTTCTCTGCACCTGCTCCAGTTCAGCTATGTCTTTCTTATACACCGGAGACCAGAAATGTACACAGTATTCTAAGTGTGGTCGCACCAGTGACTTGTATAGAGGTAAAATTATGTTCTCCTCATGAGCATCTATGCCTCTTTTAATGCATCCCATTATTTTATTTGCCTTGGCAGCAGCTGCCTGACTTTGGCCACTAAATGTGAGTTTGTCACAACTAAAGGCAGCCGTGGAGCGTTCCTACGTTGGTCCTAGACGCCTCATCACAGCCTGAGAGATTAACTACACCTAAAGATAGAAAGAGGAAAGCTATCTGCCCCAGAGCAGATCCCCAAAGAACATAGGAAGCCCCCAAACATGTAATGGCGGTTAGACAAGAGGAAATACAGACACAGACAGAAAATAGTATGAGCAAACGCTGGGGCCCAATCTGCCTAGACAGAAAAGGATAGAAAGGATACTCACTGCAATCCAAAAAAACCCTAAAAAATGCCAACGCTACTGATTGCAAAAACACCTAAGATCACACGACCTCTACCACCTAAATCAGTTCTCTGGTGTAATAAAACTAAGCGGCAGCAACTGAAAAAACTGGAAAAGGCAAATGAACAAATAACAATGGCTCCAGCGGAACTGAGAGGAGCCCAAGACCCCGGGGGGAACCTGGCTAACCTCACAGAAATGCAGAGAAATATGCAAATGGTAAGCACAAAAACAAAAACAGAAAATATCTTATCTGAAAGCAGAAGAAGAAGCAAGACTCAGCAAGCTTCCAAGTGAACCAGGAACCACAGTTGAGACAAGAGGTTGTCTCTCTCTCAGGAGAAGGCCCAACGGTTTGCCAACCGGCATAGGACTGATGGTCCTCGGTTTAAAGTGGGGGACTTGGTTTGGTTGTCCTCAAGAATTATCCCTATGAGGGTTGCATCTCCAAAGTTTAAGTCTAGGTTCATTGGACCTTATAAGATCATGGAGATTTTTAATCCTGTTTCCTTCCGCTTGCTTCTTCCGGGACATTTAAGATCCATAACGTGTTCCACAAGTCCTTATTGAAGAGGTTTGTCGAGCCAGTGGTTCCTATGGCTGCGCCTCCTGACCCTGTTTTGGTTGAGGGCAATCTGGAGTATGTGGTTGAGAAAATATTGGATTCTCGTTTTTCTAGACAGAAACTCCAGTATTTGGTTAAGTGGAGAGGTTATGGTCAGGAGGACAATTCTTGGGTGTTTGCTTCGGACATCCATGCTAGGAGACTGATCCGTGCCTATCACCGAGCTCATCCTGATCAGCCTGGTTGCACAAGTGAGGGTTCGGTGACCCCTCCTTAGGCGGGGGAACTGTTATGAATGTGCTAGAGATGGTTTCTGAGCAGAGGCTCCCTCTGGTGGTTACTGACAGTACTGAACCTTTCAGTGAGGAATGGCAATCTGGGATCACTGACTGGTATGATATAAGAGAAGTTCCCTCCCATGATGGTTGCCGGTGATCAATTGTTCTTGTCTCAATTGTGGTTCCTGGTTCATTTGGAAGCTTGCTGAGTCTTGCCTGCATCTTCTGCTATCACATAAGATATTTTCTGCTTTTATTTTTGTGCTTGCTTTTTGCATTGTTCCCTGCACTTCTGTGGAGGTCAGCAAGGTCCCCTCCGGGGGGGCTTGTGCTCCTCTCAGTTTATCTGGAACCACTGTTGTTTGTTCATTTGCTTTTTCCTGTTTTTTCATTGGCTGCGGCTTAGTTTTGTTACACCAGAGAACTGATTTAGGTGGTAGAGGTCGTGTGATCTGAGGTGTTTTTGCAATCAGTAGAGTTGGTATTTTTTAGGGTTTTTGTTGGATTGCAGTGAGTATCCTTTCCTTTACTTTTCTGTCTAGACAGATTGGGCCCCAGTGTTTGCTCATTCTATTTTCTGTCTGTGTCCGTGTTTCTTCTTGTCTAACTGCCATTACATGTTTGGGGGCTTCCTATTTTCTTTGGGGATCTGCTCCGGGGCAGATAGCTTTCATCTTTCTGCCTTTAGATGTAGTTATCTCTCAGGCTGTGACGAGGCGTCTAGGATCAACGTAGGAACGCTCCACGGCTACCTCTAGTTGTGTGGTTAGTTCAGGTTACTGCAATCCAATAGGTTCCAGCCTCTCTGGTGTATTGCCGCTTTTGCTTACTCTCCTCAGCTACCAAAACATAACAGGTTAAGTTTTGTTTATGGGTTGAGTCTTGTTTTTGGGCCATTTCTGATTTCTGTGTTGAGTCTTGTTTCTTGGTTGAGTCTTGTTTCTGGATTAGTTCTTGTTTCTTAGTTACTTCTTCTTTAATGTTAATGTCTTTTAGGGAGGTTGTTTCTTTCTTCTGAATTGTGTCCTGCTTCTGTGTTGTGTCTTGTTTCTAGGTCACTTCTGTTTCTGAGTTGAATCTTGTTTCTGGGTTGAGTCTTGTTTCTGAGTTAGTTCTTGTTTAATGTTAATGTCTTTTTCGGAGTTTGTTTTTTCTTCAAAATTATGTCTTGCTTCTGTGTTGTGTCTTGTACCTGGGTGAAGTCTTGTTTCTGGGTTAGTTCTTGTTTCTTGGTTGAGTCCTGATTCTGGGTAATTTCTGATTTCTGGCTTGAGTCTTGTTTTTGGGTTGAGTCTTGTTTTTGGGCTGAGTCTTGTTTGTGGGTTGAGTCTTGTTTCTGGGTTGAGTCTTGCTTCTGAGTTGTGTCTTGTTTCTGGGGTGTGTCTTGTTTCTGGGTTGTGTCTTGTTTCTGGGTTGTGTCTTGTTTCTGGGTTGGTCTTGTTTCTGGGTTGGGTTTTGTTCCTGGGTCATTTCTGTTTTATGAGTTGAGTCTTGTTTCTGGATGGAGTCTCGTTTCTGGACTAGTTCTTGTTTCTTGGTTGAGTCCTGATTCTGGTCAGAGTCTTTTTCTGGGGTTGGTCTTGTTTCTGGACCAGATCTTGTTTCTGGACCGGATCTTGTTTCCTGGTCGGATCCTGTTTCCTGGACGCATCTTGTTTCTGGGATTGGTATTGTTCCTGGACGGGATCTTGTTTCTGGGTCACATCTTGTTTCTGGGTCGGATCTTGTTTCCGGGTCGGATCTTGTTTCCTGGTTGGATCTTGTTTCCTGGTTGGATCTTGTTTCCTGGTCGGATCTTGTTTACTGGTCGGATCTTGTTTCCTGGTCGGATTTTGTTTCTGGGTCGGGCCTTGCTTCTGGGTCATTTCTAATTTCTGGGCTGCGTCTTTTTTCTTGGTTGAGTACTGTTTCTGGTCAGAATCTTGTTTCTGGGTTGGGTCTTGTTTCTGGGTAGGAACTTGTTTCTGGGTTCAGTCTTGTTTCTGGGTTGGGTCTTGCTTCTGGGATGAGTCTTATTTCTGGGTTGAGTCTTGACTCTGGGTCATTTCTGATTTCTGGGTTAAATCTTGTTTCTGAGTTGAGTCTTGTTTCTGGGACATTTTTGATTTCTGGGTTGTCTTGTTTGTGGTTCATGTCTTGTTTGTGGGTCGGGTCTTGTTTCAGGATCAATTCTGATTTGTGTGTTGAATCTTGTTTCAGGATTGTGTCTTGTTTCTGGGTCATTTCTGATTTCTGGGTGGAGTCTTGTTTTTGGACTGTTTTTTGTTTCTTGGTTGAATCCTGTCTCTGGTCAGAGTCTTGTTTGTGGGTTGGGTCTTGTTTGTGGGTTGCGTCTTATTCTGGGTTTCGTCTTATTTCCAGGTTGGTTCCTGTTTCCGGGTTGAGTATTGTTTCTGAGTTGAGTCTTGTTTATTGGTCATTTCTGATTTCTGGGTTAAGTCTTGTTTCTGGGTCTGGTCTTGTTTTAGGGTTGAGTCTTGTTTCTGGGTTTGTTCTTGTTTCTTGGTTAGTTCTTGTTTAATGTTAATGTATTTTAGGGAGGTTGGTTCTTGCTTTTGATTTGTGTCCTGCTTCTGTGTTGTGTCTTGTTTCTGTGTCTTTTCTATTTTCTGAGTTAAGTCTTGTTTCTGGGTTGAGTCTCGTTTCTGAGTTAGTTTTTGTTTAATGTTAATGTCTTCTTTAGAGGTTGGTTTTTGCTTCAGTATTATGTCTTGCTTCTGTGTTGTGTCTTGTACCTGGGTGGAGTCCTGTTTCTGGGTTATTTCTTGCTTCTTCGTTGAGTCCTGATTCTGGTCAGTCTTGTTTCTGGGTTTGGTCTTGTTTCTGGGTCGGGTTTTGTTTCTGGGTCGTGTCCTGTTTCTTGGTCATTTCTGATTTCAGAGTTGAGTCTTGTTTCTGGGTTGAGTCTTGTTTCTGGGTCATTTTTGATTTCTGGGTCGTGTCTTGTTTCTGGGTCGTGTCTTGTTTCTGTGTCATTTCTGTTTTCTAGGTAAAGTCTTGTTTCTGGGTTGAGTCTTGTTTCTGGGTTGAGTCTTGTTTTTGGGTCATTTCTGATTTCTGGGTTGAGTCTTATTTTTGGGTTAAGTCTTGTTTCTTGGTTCAGTCTTGTTTCAGGGTTAGTTCTTGTTTCTTAGTTACTTCTTGTTTAATATTAAAGTCTTTTAGGGAAGTTGGTTCTTTCTTCTGAATTGTGTCCTGCTTCTCTGTTGTGTCTTGTTTCTGGGTCATCTCTGTTTTCTGAGTTGAATCTTGTTTCTGGTTTGAGTCTTGTTTCTGGGTTGAGTCTTGTTTCTGAGTTAGTTCTTGTTTAATGTTAATGTCTTTTTTGGAATTTGTTTTTCTCTTCAGAATTATGCCTTGCTTCTGTGTTGTGTCTTGTACCTGGGTGGAGTCTTGTTTCTGTGTTGTGTCTCGCTTCTGGGTTGCGTCTTGATTCTGGGTTGTGTCTTGTTTATGGATCATTTCTGATTTCTCGATTGAGTCTTGTGTCTGGGTCAGTTCTTGGTTCTGGGTCAGGTCTTGTTTTTGGGTCGGGTCTTGTTTCTGTGTCATTTCTGTTTTCTGGATAGAGTCTTGTTTCTGGGTTGAGTCTTATTTCTGGGTCATTTCTGATTTCTGGGTTGAGTCTTGTTTCTTGGTTGAATCTTATTTCTGGGTTAGTTCTTGTTTCTTAGTTAGTTCTTGTTTAAGGTTAATGTCTTTTAGGGAGGTTGATTCTTGCTTCTGAATTGTGTCCTACTTCTGTGTTGTGTCTTGTTTCTGGGTCATTTCAGTTTTCTGGGTTGAGTCTTATTTCTGGGTTGAGTCTTGTTTTTGTATTGAGTCTGGTTGATTTTTGCTTCAGAATTATGTATTGCTTCTGTGTTGTGTCTTGTACCTGGGTGGAGTCTTGTTTCTAGGTTATTTCTTGTTTCTTCGTTTAGTCCTGATTCTGGTCAGAGTCTTGTTTCTGGGTTTGGTCTTGTTTCTGGTTTGGGTTTTGTTTTTGGGTCAGGTCTTGTTTGTGGTTTGTGTCTTGTTTCTTGGTCATTTCTGATTTCTGGGTTGAGTTTTGTTTCTGTGTTGAGTCTTGTTTCTGGGTCATTTCTGATTTCTGGGTCGTGTCTTGTTTCTGTGTCATTTCTGTTTTCTGAGTTAAGTCTTGTTTATGGGTTGAGTCTTGTTTTTATTTCTGATTTCTGGGTTGAGTCTTGTTTCTTGGTTGAGTCTTGTTTCTGGTTTAGTTCTTGTTTAATGTTAATGTCTTTTTCTTCAAAATTATGTCTTGCTTCTGTGTTGTGCCTTGTACCTGGGTGGAGTCTTGTTTCTGGGTTAGTTCTTGTTTCTCCATTGAGTCCTGATTCTGGTCAGAGTCTTATTCTGGGTTTGGTCTTGTTTCTGGGTGGGGTTTTGTTTCTGGGTCAGGTCTTGTTTATGGGTTGTGTCTTGTTTCTGGGTAATTTCTGATTTCTGGGTTGAGTCTTGTTTCTGGGTTGAGTCTTGTTTTTTGGGGTGTGTCTTGTTTCTGGGTCATTTCTGATTTCTGGGTTGGTCTTGTTTCTGGGTCATTTCTGATTTTTGGTCGTGTCTTGTTTTTGGTTTGTGTCTTGTTTCTGGGTCGTGTCTGGTTTCTGGGTCGGGTCTTGTTTGTGGGTTGAGTCTTGTTTCTGGGTTGAGTCTTGTTTCTGGGTTGTGTCTTGTTTCTGGGTAATTTCTGATTTCTGGGTTGGTCTTGTTTCTGGGTCATTTCTGATTTCTGGGTCGTGTCTTGTTTCTGGGTTGTTTCTTGTTTCTGGGTCGTGTCTGGTTTCTGGGTCGGGTCTTGTTTGTGGGTTGAGTCTTGTTTCTGGGTTGAGTCTTGTTTCTGGGTTGTGTCTTGTTTCTGGGTAATTTCTGATTTCTGGGTTGGTCTTGTTTCTGGGTCATTTCTGATTTCTGGGTCGTGTCTTGTTTCTGGGTTGTTTCTTGTTTCTGGGTCGTGTCTGGTTTCTAGGTCGGGTCTTGTTTCTGGGTCATTTCTGTTTTCTGGATTAAGTCTTGTTTCTGGGTTGTGTCTTGTTTCTGAGTTGTGTCTTGTTTCTGGGTTGTGTCTTGTTTCTGGGTCATTTCTGATTTGTGGGTTAAGTTTTGTTTCTGGTTCATTTCTGATTTCTGGGTCATTTCTGGTTTCTGGGTCATTTCTTTTTTCTGGGTTGAGTCTTGGGTCTGGGTTGAGGCTTGTTTCTCAGTTTAGTCTTGTTTCTGAGTTAGTTCTTGTTTAATGTTAATGTCTTTTTCGGAGGTTGGTTTTTGCTTTAGAATCATGTCTTGCTTCTGTGCTCTGTCTTGTACCTGGCTGGAGTCTTGTTTCTGGGTCGTGTTTTCTTTCTGGGTCATTTCTGATTTCTGGGTTGAGTCTTGTTTCTGGGTTAAGTCTTGCTTCTTGGTTGAGTCTTGTTTGTGGGTTGCGTCTTATTCTGGGTTGCATCTTGTTTCCAGGTTGGTTCTTGTTTCTATGTTGAGTCTTGTTTCTGAGTTGAGTCTTGTTTCTGGGTCATTTCTGATTTCTGGGTTGAGTCTTGTTTCTGGGTCTGGTCTTGTTTCAGGGTTGAGTCTTGTTTCTGGGTTTGTTCTTGTTTCTTGGTTAGTTCTTGTTCAATGCTAATGTCTTTTTAGGAGGTTGGTTCTTCCTTCTGAATTGTGTCCTGCTTCTGTGTTGTATCTTGTTTCTGGGCTAGTTCTGGTTTCCTGGTTGAATCTTGATTCTGGTCACAGCCTTTCTTCTGGGTTTGGTCTTGTTTCTGGATCAGGTCTAGTATTTGGTTCGGATCTTGTTTCAGGATCAATTCTGATTTCTGGATTGAGTCTTGTTTCAGGGTTGAGTCTTCTTTCTGGTTTGGGTATTGTTTCTGGGTCGAGTCTTGTTTTTGGGTCAGGTCTTGTTTCAGGATCCATTCTGATTTCTGGGTTGAGTCTTTATTCTGGGTTTTGTCTTGTTTCTTGGTTGTGTCTTGATTCTGGGTTGTGTATTGTTTCTGGATCATTTTTGATTTCTCAGTTGAGTCATGTGTCTGGGTCGGGTCTTGTTTTTGGTCGGGTCTTGTTTGTGTCATTTCTGTTTTCTGGGTTAAGTCTTGTTTCTGGGTCATTTCTGATTTCTGGGTTGAGTCTTGTTTCTTAGTTGAATCTTGTTTCTGGGTTAGTTCTTGTTTCTTAGTTAGTTCTTGATTAATGTAAATGTGTTTTAGGGAGGTTGGTTCTTGCTTTTGAATTGTGTCCTGCTTGTGTGTTGTGTCTTGTTTCTGGGTCATTTCTGTTTTCTGAGTTGAGTCTTGTTTCTGTGTCATTTCTGTTTTCTGGGATAAGTTTTGTTTATGGGTTGAGTCTTGTTTTTGGGTCATTTCTGATTTCTGTGTTGAGTCTTGTTTCTTGGTTGAGTCTTGTTTCTGGATTAGTTCTTGTTTCTTAGTTACTTCTTCTTGAATGTTAATGTCTTTTAGGGAGGTTGTTTCTTTCTTCTGAATTGTGTCCTGCTTCTGTGTTGTGTCTTGTTTCTAGGTCACTTCTGTTTCTGAGTTGAATCTTGTTTCTGGGTTGAGTCTTGCTTCTGAGTTAGTTCTTGTTTAATGTTAATGTCTTTTTCGGAGTTTGTTTTTTTCTTCAAAATTATGTCTTGCTTCTGTGTTGTGTCTTGTACCTGGGTGGAGTCTTGTTTCTGGGTTTGTTCTTGTTTCTTAGTTGAGTGTAATACTATTGTAGGAACTCGAGGATTCTGATAGCGTGGGGCAATGAACAATCAGAGACGGGTTTCTTTGAATGCAAATAGTGTATTTGTGAAACAGCAAAACACCCAAAAACAATATACAAACAACCCGTAGTGACATGCAATGAAACGAGTCCATATATATACAAGTCCAGTTATATGAATCCGGATATATAAGTCCTTGAACCTCTATAGCAAGGGCGGTAAGGTTCTTACGACGGAGTCCTCACACAAATGTGACCATAAGGTAAGTCTGATGCACAGGTAACATGGCTGGATTCACACACTGCTGGTGTATGAAGAGTCAGATCCAGATATGCAGTAGACACAGGGAGGTCCAGGAACAAGTTAATCTCAGTTGTGGCTTAATTCAGTGAAGTCCAACAACAAGTTCATATGTCAGTAAGAGTCCAGTAACAGTTCCAACAGCTCTCACCAGAGGGAGTGAACGAAGGGTTAAACAGCAACAGTTCAGAAACACAGTTCTTACCAGATGGAGTGAACCAAGGGTTAAATTCCAGAGTCAACAGGTTAGTGATAATACAGTAAGTGCAGCTTACATATGCAGAGAATGTCCAGAGCCATGGGTAGAAGCTGCTGTGGCTGAGAACCACCTGAAGACAACCTGGTTATGCACTTTCCTGGTAATTACACAAAAGATCTGTGAGGAACAAAGCAGCTGGGTTGCAGGGAAACGGAAGCAGAATACTCCAGCAAGGAAGCCAACACCTGAGCCGGGTTTTAAACAAACGAACAGGAAGTAGGGCACACAAAACAGCAAACTCCATTTTAACAAAGGGCAAAATCATTAACAAAGTTACCTAGAAAACCCGGAATACTGACATTACTCCCCCCCTAAAGACGGCCTCCGGACGGTCCTTGACCAGGCCTGTCCGGGTACCTCCGATGAAACTGAGCAATCTTCAGGGGCGCATTGATGTTACTTACTGGTTCCCAAGAATCATTTTCAGGAGAGTAACCTTGCCATCTAACTAGATACTGAAGCCGGTTTCTATGAAGTCTCGAATTAACAATATCCTGTACCACGAATTGTTCTTCGCCATCAACCAACACTGGTGGAGGGGGAGGTACGATACGTCCCTGAAACGTGTTAGGAGAGACTGGTTTTAATAAGGAAACATGAAATACTGGGTGTACCTTTAAAGTCCGTGGTAGCTTCAACCGACAGGCAACAGAGCTCACAATCCTAGTGATCTTGAATGGACCGATGAATTTCTGTCCCAGTTTCTGCAAAGGAACACCCAATTTTAGATTCTTGGTGGACAACCAAACCGAGTCTCCTACCTTATACATAGGTGCTGGTTTCCGGAATCTATCGGCCGACTTCTTGTAACGCTCCTGTGCTGTGGTCAGGGAGTCCTTCAAAACTTCAAGATTACGTTGCAACGCCGTCACTCTGTCTTCAACCGCTGGTACCGAAATAGTAACCGGAGACCTAGGCAAAATACTTGGATGATAACCCAGGTTGGCAAAAAAAGGCGTTACCTTCGTGGAACTGCTTTGGGAGTTGTTGTACGAAAATTCCGCTAAAGGAAGTAGCTTCAGCCAATCGTCCTGCAAATGACTGACGTAACAGCGTAGATATTGCTCCAAGGTTTGATTTGTCCGTTCGGTCTGCCCGTTTGTCTGAGGATGGTATGCAGAAGACAAGCAAACATTAATGTGGAGCGCAGAACAAAATCCTTTCCAAAATCTAGAGGTAAATTGTATTCCCCGGTCAGAAATGATCTCATCTGGTACCCCATGCAGCCGGAAAATGTTCTGGATAACTAGATCTACTGTCTCTGTAGCTGAGGGAAGACCAGCACACGGAATAAAATGAGCAGCTTTCGTTAAACGATCTACTACCACCAAAATAGTATTTTTACCATCAGAGGTGGGTAACTCCACAATAAAGTCCATCGAAATAGACCCCCAAGGGCGAGACGGTACAGGTAGCGGTTTAAGAAGACCAGTAGGTGAAACGCGAGGAACCTTGTACCGGGCACAAACTTCACAAGAGCGGATATAGTCATTCAAATCCTTCAAGCAGGTAGGCCACCAAAAAAAACGAGTTAACAATTCCTGCGTCTTCTGTACCCCCCTATGACCAGCCAATTTAGAGTCGTGGACCAATTTGAGAACTCGAAGTCTTACAGCCACTGGACATAAATACATCGATCTCTAAGCCACACACCATTCCGAAGGACAAGATTCACGTTGTCAAGTGGAGCCGCAAGAAATACGTCACCGTCATAAGCCAGCTTGATCTCCTGCCACAAGTCCCGATTCCGGAGCACTCCAACGAAATTGGCCTCCGACAAGATGGTCTTAGACGGGGTCCCAGGCACGGAATCCACGGTATGGATTCGGGATAATGCGTCAGCTTTCCCATTACGTGAACCTGGGCGGTACGAAATAATAAAATTAAACTGGTTCAAGAACAAACTCCACCTAGCTTGTCGAGGAGAAAGACATCTGGCAGACTTAAGGAATTCCAAATTGCGATGATCTGTAAGTACTACTACCTGCTGAGTTGCCCCCTGCAAATGGTGTCTCCATTCCTTAAAGGCAGAAATAATTGCCAAAAGTTCCTTATCTGCCACATCATAGTTCAGTTCTGCAGAAGATAACCTACGAGAGAAGAAGGCACACGGGTGCAGCAAACCTTTGTCTCCGGTACGTTGTGAGAGGATAGCTCCCAATGCACAGTCAGATGCGTCCACCTCCACGATAAAAGGCAGTTCAGGATCTGGATGCTTCAATATTGGAGCCGTGGTAAAACAACCCTTCAGGCGATCAAAGGCTTCCTGAGCTTGCGAAGACCATTCAAACTTCTTCCCCTTCTTGGTGAGGAGAGTGATGGGACGGACAATTTCTGAAAAATTTCGGATAAACCGTCTATAAAAGTTAGCAAAGCCAATGAATCGTTGTACCTCCTTAATGTTTCCTGGTACCGGCCAGTACAAGATTGCCTGGATCTTGCTGGACTCCATATTCAATCCCTGAGGCGAGATAATATAGCCTAAAAATTGAATTTCAGAACAATGGAACTCACACTTTTCGAGTTTGATGTACAAATGATTATCTCTCAAACGTCTAAGTACAGTTTTGACATGTTCCTGATGTTCCTGTAAGGAGTCAGAAAAGATTAAGATGTCATCGAGGTAAATTACCACATATTTGTCCAATAAATCCCTGAAAATGTCATTGACTAAATGTTGAAAAGCAGCAGGAGCGTTACAGAGTCCGAATGGCATCACCAATATTCAAAATGTCCATACCGGCATCTAAAAGCTGTCTTCCATTCGTCTCCGGGCCGTATATGGAGTAAATTATATGCCCCACGAAGATCTAATTTGGTAAATACTTTGGCCTGGTGAACTCTTTCCAACAATTCTGGAATTAGGGGCAACGGGTACCTGTTACGAATGGTTACCTTATTTAACTCCCGGTAGTCAATGCAGGGTCTTAGAGTACCATCCTTCTTCTTTACAAAGAATATTGGAGCTCCCGCTGGTGAAGAAGATGGTCTGATAAACCCCTTGGCTAAATTCTCATCTATATATTCTCGTAAAGATTTTAATTCCGGAGCCGCCAACGGGTAAACATGGCCGAAAGGAATCGCTGCTCCAGGAAGTAATTCTATGGGGCAGTCATACGGTCTATGTGGGGGAAGTTGATCTGCCTTCCCTTTATCACAAATGTCTGAGAATTCCTGATAAATCAGAGGGAGAGTAGGTACCTGTATCACCTCTTCCAAGTTCTGGGTAACTGGAGCCGCTACAGTTGGATTGATGGTAGAACTGCACTTCGGGAGAAAGGATATCTCCTTGGTTTCCCAATTGATGTTTGGATTTTGTGACCGTAACCAGGGAATTCCTAAAATTACAGGAAAATGAGGAGAAGATATTAACATGAATGAAAGTGTTTCTTGATGGTCTGGTTCCATCTTACACTCCAGAGGCACTGTCTCCCGGTCTACTGGTCCAGAAACTAATGGGGAACCATCCACCGTTTCCATAGTGATTGGTGAAGCTCTTAGCTGTGTCTTAATACCATGTTCCTTGGCAAAAGAAGAATCCATGAAATTCCCACCTGGTCCAGAGTCTATCATGGCAGAACTTGATATCCACTGTTCCTCCCACTGAATCTGAATAGGAAGAGAACAATGTGAATATTTCTCCCCTTGATCTTTAGGGGAAGTCGGCATCAGTATGGGGGGAAAACCGCATCTAGATGTAGACTGGTCTCTGAAACTTCAGATTCAGCGTCTGTGTTATCATAATCCCATACTACCGCCAACACCTTGTTGGGTCGCCTGGGACATTTAGGACAATTTGATGAGGAAATGGTCTGATTGACCACAATAGAAACATAAGCGCTCACGGAGACGGTATTCGCGGCGTTCATTACTCTCACGTCTCTGCAGTGTGTCCACCTGCATAGGCACCTCCTCAGCCTCTCGCGGGTTTTTGCCTGTGGTTTCCCTGGACGGAAGAGAGAAATTAGTAATGCGATTTACAACGGCCCATTTTTCTTGCCTGCGTTCAGTTAAACGGATATCAATACGTACACAGTGCTGTATAAACAATTCAAACTCCTGTGGAGACTCTGAACGAGCTAGCTCATCCTTGATTGCATTTGACAAACCTTTTCTAAAGATTGGTAATAAAGCATTGTTATCCCACTGGGTGTCCACCACTAACCTTTTAAATTCAGTAACATATTCTATGACTGACCGTTTCCCCTGGCGTAAGGAAAGCAAGGCAGATTCAGCGGTAGCACGGCGGTTGGGATCGTCGAACATTTGCGCCATGGCTGCCAGAAAATTGTCCAAATTATTTAGACGGGTATCGTGACTTTCAACCATAGGATTTGCCCAAGCCAGTGCCCATGATGTCAACAACATAATAATACATAGAACCTTAGATCTATCAGACCGGTAATAGGAGGCATGTACATCAAAAAATAATATACATTGATTAACAAACCCACGGAATTGACTTCGGTCACCATTAAAACGGAATGGAGGCAATTTGGGCATACTGGTGGATGAGGTAGGCTCAGTAGGTAAGGCCTCCAGGACTCCTAACCTAGTACGTAGATCTTGGAGAGCCTGACCAAACCCCTGGTGCATTGTGATTAACCCAAGACTCCAAGTCTCTAATCTGATTGTGTGCAGCCGCCACCTCCTGCTGCAGGGAGTTAACTATGGTGAACAGTTTGTGTGCCCGTGTCTCCGTCATTGCCCCAGCAGAATCCCCTTTTTAGGCTGGAGTATCCTGAAATACTATTGTAGGAACTCGAGGATTCTGATAGCGTGGGGCAATGAACAATCAGAGACGGGTTTCTTTGAATGCAAATAGTGTATTTGTGAAACAGCAAAACACCCAAAAACAATATACAAACAACCCGTAGTGACATGCAATGAAACGAGTCCATATATATACAAGTCCAGTTATATGAATCCGGATATATAAGTCCTTGAACCTCTATAGCAAGGGCGGTAAGGTTCTTACGACGGAGTCCTCACACAAATGTGACCATAAGGTAAGTCTGATGCACAGGTAACATGGCTGGATTCACACACTGCTGGTGTATGAAGAGTCAGATCCAGATATGCAGTAGACACAGGGAGGTCCAGGAACAAGTTAATCTCAGTTGTGGCTTAATTCAGTGAAGTCCAACAACAAGTTCATATGTCAGTAAGAGTCCAGTAACAGTTCCAACAGCTCTCACCAGAGGGAGTGAACGAAGGGTTAAACAGCAACAGTTCAGAAACACAGTTCTTACCAGATGGAGTGAACCAAGGGTTAAATTCCAGAGTCAACAGGTTAGTGATAATACAGTAAGTGCAGCTTACATATGCAGAGAATGTCCAGAGCCATGGGTAGAAGCTGCTGTGGCTGAGAACCACCTGAAGACAACCTGGTTATGCACTTTCCTGGTAATTACACAAAAGATCTGTGAGGAACAAAGCAGCTGGGTTGCAGGGAAACGGAAGCAGAATACTCCAGCAAGGAAGCCAACACCTGAGCTGGGTTTTAAACAAACGAACAGGAAGTAGGGCACACAAAACAGCAAACTCCATTTTAACAAAGGGCAAAATCATTAACAAAGTTACCTAGAAAACCCGGAATACTGACATTGAGTCCTGATTCTGGGTAATTTCTGATTTCTGGGTTGAGTCTTGTTTCTGGGTTGAGTCTTGTTTTTGGGCTGAGTCTTGTTTGCGGGTTGAGTCTTGTTTCTGGGTTGAGTCTTGCTTCCGAGTTGTGTCTTGTTTCTGGGGTGTGTCTTGTTTCTGGGTTGTGTCTTGTTTCTGGGTTGTGTCTTGTTTCTGGGTTGGTCTTGTTTCTGGGTTGGGTTTTGTTCCTGGGTCATTTCTGTTTTATGAGTTGAGTCTTGTTTCTGGATGGAGTCTCGTTTCTGGACTAGTTCTTGTTTCTTGGTTGAGTCCTGATTCTGGTCAGAGTCTTTTTCTGGGATTGGTCTTGTTTCTGGACCAGATCTTGTTTCTGGACCGGATCTTGTTTCCTGGTCGGATCCTGTTTCCTGGACGCATCTTGTTTCTGGGATTGGTATTGTTCCTGGACGGGATCTTGTTTCTGGGTCACATCTTGTTTCTGGGTCGGATCTTGTTTCCGGGTCGGATCTTGTTTCCTGGTTGGATCTTGTTTCCTGGTCGGATCTTGTTTACTGGTCGGATCTTGTTTCCTGGTCGGATTTTGTTTCTGGGTCGGGCCTTGCTTCTGGGTCATTTCTAATTTCTAGGCTGCGTCTTTTTTCTTGGTTGAGTACTGTTTCTGGTCAGAATCTTGTTTCTGGGTTGGATCTTGTTTCTGGGTAAGAACTTGTTTCTGGGTTCAGTCTTGTTTCTGGATTGGGTCTTGCTTCTGGGATGAGTCTTGTTTCTGGGTTGAGTCTTGACTCTGGGTCATTTCTGATTTCTGGGTTAAATCTTGTTTCTGAGTTGAGTCTTGTTTCTGGGTCATTTTTGATTTCTGGGCTGAGTCTTGTTTGTGGTTCATGTCTTGTTTGTGGGTCGGGTATTGTTTCAGGATCAATTCTGATTTGTGTGTTGAATCTTGTTTCAGGATTGTGTCTTGTTTCTGGGTCATTTCTGATTTCTGGGTGGAGTCTTTGCTTTTTGTTTCTTGGTTGAGTCCTGTCTCTGGTCAGAGTCTTGTTTGTGGGTTGGGTCTTGTTTGTGGGTTGCGTCTTATTCTGGGTTGCGTCTTGTTTCTGGGTTGAGTATTGTTTCTGAGTTGAGTCTTGTTTCTTGGTCATTTCTGATTTCTGGGTTAAGTCTTGTTTCTGGGTCTGGCCTTGTTTCAGGGTTGAGTCTTGTTTCTGGGTTTGTTCTTGTTTCTTGGTTAGTTCTTGTTTAATGTTAATGTCTTTTTGGGAGGTTGGTTATTGCTTCTGAATTGTGTCCTGCTTCTGTGTTGTATCTTGTTTCTGGGCTAGTTTTGGTTTCCTGATTGAGTCTTGATTCTGGTCACAGTCTTTTTCTGAGTTTGGTCTTGTTTCTGGGTCGAGTCTAGTATTTGGGTCAGATCTTGTTTCAGGAGCAATTCTGATTTCTGGACTGAGTCTATTCTTTCTGGTTTGGGTATTGTTTCTGGGTCGAGTCTTGCTTTTGGGTCAGGTCTTGTTTCAGGATCCATTCTGATTTCTGGGTTGAGTCTTGTTTCTGAGTTGTGTCTTGGTTCTGTGTTTTGTCTTGTTTCTAGATAATTTCTGATTTCTCAGTTGAGTCTTGTATCTGGGTTCGGTCTTGTTTTTGGGTCGGGTCTTGTTTGTGTCATTTCTGTTTTCTGGGTTAAGTCTTGTTTCTGGGTCATTTCTGATTTCTGGGTTGAGTCTTGTTTCTTAGTTGAATCTTGTTTCTGGGTTAGTTCTTGTTTCCTAGTTAGTTCTTGTTTAATGTTAATGTATTTTAGGAGGTTGGTTCTTGCTTTTGATTTATGTCCTGCTTCTGTGTTGTGTCTTGTTTCTGGGTCTTTTCTATTTTCTGAGTTGAGTCTTGTTTCTGGGTTGAGTCTTGTTTCTGAGTTAGTTTTCGTTTAATGTTAATGTCTTCTTTGGAGGTTGGTTTTTGCTTCAGTATTATGTCTTGCTTCTGTGTACTGTCTTGTACCTGGGTGGAGTCTTGTTTCTGGGTTATTTCTTGCTTCTTCGTTGAGTCCTGATTCTGGTCAGTCTTGTTTCTGGATTTGGTCTTGTTTCTGGGTCGGGTTTTGTTTCTGGGTCAGGTCTTGTTTGTGGTTTGTGTCTTGTTTCTTGGTCATTTCTGATTTCATGGTTGAGTCTTGTTTCTGGGTTGAGTCTTGTTTCTGGGTCATTTTTGATTTCTGGGTCGTGTCTTGTTTCTGGGTCGTGTCTTGTTTCTGTGTCATTTCTGTTTTCTAGGTTAAGTCTTGTTTCTGGGTTGAGTCTTGTTTCTGGGTTGAGTCTTGTTTTTGGGTCATTTCTGATTTCTGGGTTGAGTCTTGTTTTTGGGTTAAGTCTTGTTTCTTGGTTGAGTCCTGTTTCAGGGTTAGTTCTTGTTTCTTAGTTGCTTCTTGTTTAATGTTAAAGTCTTTTAGGGAGGTTGGTTCTTCTGAATTGTGTCCTGCTTCTCTGTTGTGTCTTGTTTCTGGGTCATCTCTGTTTTCTGAGTTGAATGTTGTTTCTGGTTTGAGTCTTGTTTGTGGGTTGAGTCTTGTTTCTGAGTTAGTTCTTGTTTAATGTTAATGTCTTTTTCGGAATTTGTTTTTCTCTTCAGAATTATGCCTTGCTTCTGTGTTGTGTCTTGTACCAGGGTGGAGTCTTGTTTCTGGGTTGTGTCTCACTTCTGGGTTGCGTCTTGATTCTGGGTTGTGTCTTGTTTATGGATCATTTCTGATTTCTCGATTGAGTCTTGTGTCTGGGTCAGTTCTTGGTTCTGGGTCGGGTCTTGTTTTTGGGTCGGGTCTTGTTTCTGTGTCATTTCTGTTTTCTGGGTTGAGTCTTGTTTCTGGATTGAGTCTTGATTCTGGGTTGAGTCTTGTTTCTGGGTCATTTCTGATTTCTGGGTTGAGCCTTGTTTCTTGGTTGAATCTTGTTTCTGGGTTAGTTCTTGTTTCTTAGTTAGTTCTTGTTTAAGGTTAATGTCTTTTAGGGAGGTTGATTTTGCTTCTGAATTGTGTCCTACTTCTGTGTTGTGTCTTGTTTTTGGTCATTTCAGTTTTCTGGGTTGAGTCTTATTTCTGGGTTGAGTCTTGTTTTTGTATTGAGTCTGGTTGATTTTTGCTTCAGAATTATGTATTGCTTCTGTGTTGTGTCTTGTACCTGGGTGGAGTCTTGTTTCTGGGTTATTTCTTGTTTCTTCGTTTAGTCCTGATTCTGGTCAGAGTCTTGTTTCTGGTTTGGTCTTGTTTCTGGGTTGGGTTTTGTTTTTGGGTCAGGTCTTGTTTGTAGTTTGTGTCTTGTTTCTTGGTCATTTCTGATTTCTGGGTTGAGTTTTGTTTCTGTGTTGAGTCTTGTTTCTGGGTCATTTCTGATTTCTGGGTTTGTGTCTTGTTTCTGTGTCATTTCTGTTTTCTGGGTTAAGTCTTGTTTATGGGTTGAGTCTTGTTTTTATTTCTGATTTTTGGGTTGAGTCTTGTTTCTTGGTTGAGTCTTGTTTCTCGATTAGTTCTTGTTTAATGTTAATGTCTTTTTCGGAGTTTGTTTTTTTCTTCAAAATTATGTCTTACTTCTGTGTTGTCTCTTGTACCTGGGTTGAGTCTTGTTTCTGGGTTAGTTCTTGTTTCTTCATTGAGTCCTGATTCTGGTCAGAGTCTTGTTTCTGGGTTTGGTCTTGTTTCTGGGTGGGGTTTTGTTTCTGGGTCAGGTCTTGTTTATGGGTTGTGTCTTGTTTCTGGGTAATTTCTGATTTCTGGGTTGAGTCTTGTTTCTGGGTTGAGTCTTGTTTTTTGGGCTGAGTCTTGTTTGTGGGTTGAGTCTTGTTTGTGGTTGAGTCTTGTTTCTGGGTTGTGTCTTGTTTCTGGGGTTGTGTCTTGTTTCTGGGGTTGTGTCTTGTTTCTGGGTCATTTCTGATTTCTGGGTTGGTCTTGTTTCTGGGTCATTTCTGTTTTCTGGGTCTTATCTTGTTTCTGGGTTGTGTCTTGTTTCTGGGTCGTGTCTGGTTTCTGGGTCGGGTCTTGTTTCTGGGTCATTTCTATTTTCTGGGTTAAGCCTTGTTTTCGGGTTGTGTCTTGTTTCTGAGTTGTGTCTTGCTTCTGGGTTGTGTCTTGTTTCTGGGTCATTTCTGATTTATGGGTTAAGTCTTGTTTCTGGTTCATTTCTGATTTCTGGGTTGAGTCTTGTATCTGGGTTGAGTCTTGTTTCTGGGTTAGTTCTTGTTTCATGTTAATGTTTTTAGGTAGGTTGGTTCTTGCTTCTGAACTGTGTCCTGCTTCTGTGTTATGTCTTGTTTCTGGGTCATTTCTGGTTTCTGGGTCATTTCTTTTTTCTGGGTTGAGTCTTGGGTCTGGGTTGAGTCTTGTTTCTGGGTTTAGTCTTGTTTCTGAGTTAGTTCTTGTTTAATGTTAATGTCTTTTTCGGAGGTTGGTTTTTGCTTTAGAATTATGTCTTGCTTCTGTGCTCTGTCTTGTACCTGGGTGGAGTCTTGTTTCTGGGTCATGTTTTGTTTCTGGGTCATTTCTGATTTCTGGGTTGAGTCTTGTTTCTGGGTTAAGTCTTGTTTCTTGGTTGAGTCTTGTTTATGGGTTGTGTCTTGTTTCTGGTTTGTGTCTTGTTTCAGTGTAATTTCTGATATCTGGGTTGTGTCTTGTTTCTGGGTCGTGTCTTGTTTCTGGATTAGGCTGGCTTCTTGTTTGGAACTTTTTTGGGGGTTGGATCTTGTTTCTGGTTTGAATCTTGTTTCTGGGTTGAGTCTTGTTTTTGGTCTGAGTGTTGTTTCTGAGTTGTTTCTTGTTTCTGGGTTGAGTCTTGTTTTTGGTCTGAGTGTTGTTTCTGAGTTGTTTCTTGTTTCTGGGTTGAATCCTGTTTCTAGGTTTCTGAGCTAGTTCTTCCCTATGTTTTAGGTTTTCTTTTTGAGTTAGTTCTTTTCTCTGGGTGAAGTCTTGTTTATTGGGTTGTTCTTGCTTCTGTTTTGACTCAGTTGATCCTCATTTACATCTTGTTTTTGAGTTGAATCTTTCTTGTGGGTTGGGTCTTCTTTCAGAGTTGAGTCCTTAACCTGTATTTGATCTTGTTTTGATATTGGTTCTTGTTTCTGGGTTGCATCATGTTTCTTGGTTGTGTCTTGTTTATGAGTTGACTCTGATATTTGTGTTTGATCTTATTTGGGGATCGATTCTGAAATTTGTGGAAACAATGATTGAGACTTCAGAATATTTTGGGATGAGCATATCCGACAGCCTTTCTTGGACCTCAGAGCATGAAAATAAGCAACAACAACTTTTGCTATAAGTTCAAGAAATTCCTTAAAGTCTACTTCACCATCATTGTTTTGATCAAGAGCATGCAGTATTGCTTCAATTGTGTGTGGATCAACAGAATCCTGAAGAAACACATAAGGAAGTTATGGAATGACCCAGTTATGAGTTAAGTAAACCATAAACTACATTTTCTTGTCCTTTAATATTCAGTGTTGGAAAGTTGGATGAAAACTTCTAAACTACAGCACATGTAACAAACAAACTAGACCAAATTTAAAGGTTATCAGTCACACCCTGGGACACTTTTCTGCTATTACTATAGGCATACAGGTAATAGAAAGGTTAATCTAGTCTTAACTGTATTCCTCATAGTTGCTGTCTAGATTTGTAGAAACAGAGTCTACTTAGTTATGGTAATAACTTGTTCCAGGCTCGGGGGCGTGTGGCCTGGAACAAATCCCTGCATTTGCTCTTCACTAAACTATCACCCCCCTCCCATGCATGTCACACTGACCTGTAATGTGCAGTTGTGGCTCCGGAATCCCGCGCATGCGCTCTGCACACGCACGACAATCTGTATCTCTTCCTTCTCTATATGGTCAGTGTTGGCATATGCAACAGATTAGAACTTATTATAAGTAAAAGGAGGACTTTATGCGGACCTGACAGTAGATGGCGATGTTGTCTAACGTTTCCTTCTGTTTAACGTATTGTATAAGAAATAGTCTCACTTGTAGTTTCACTTTCGTTTTGTTCCTGTTTTCCTGATGCAATGCTGAAATGACTGTGCATTCTTCCTTTACCTCATGTTGTTACAAGTAAAAGCTTGTTATCTCATGCAGCCTGCTCTGTGAAGTTTTCTACTGCAAAGGTGTGGATTCAGAAGCTGTGCAACAGGTTATGGGCCCAGACACCCAGAATCCAGACTCCAGGGAATCCAGACACCACAGATCCCAAGCACCAAGAATACCAGATACCCAGGACACTGGAACTCTCAGCAAGTCTCTCCAAACAAGTAAGATAAGTTAAAAATGACAAGTAGCACAGAGCTAAAACTCGCAGTAGCTAAACTGAATGAGAACTATCAGCTATGGAAGTTCAAAGTAGAGATATTATTGTCTAAAGATGATTTATGGGAAGTAATCACTACAGATAGACCTGATCAGGATAATCAGACATGGGATAAGAAAAATAGACAAGCGAGAGCCACCATTAGCTTATTAGTGAATGATGCTCAATTAATACATATAAGAAATGAAGAAACAGCGAAAGGAATGTGGGAAGAATTAAGAAAGCTATATGAGAGACCCAGCTTAAATCACAAGTTATTTTTATTAAGAAAGCTTTACAGTATGAGACTAAGTGCAGAGAGTGACATGCAGAAGCACATATTCTCAATGATGGAAGTGATATCACAGCTAAGATCTATTGGTGAAGATATTAAAGAAAGAAAAATAGCAGCTATATTGTTGTGCAGTTTACCAGATTCATATACAGCTTTAATAAATGCACTAGAGACAAGACCTGAAACAGACATTACATTAGAGTTTGTGAAAACCAGACTCATAGATAAATATCAGAGAAGAAAAGAACAAAGCAATGATTCTTCTACTGAAAAGGACAGTGAAAACGCTCTTAAAGCTACAGAATTTAAAAAACCCTATAATAAAGAGACAAGAGAATGCTTCAGATGTAGGAAAAAAGGTCATTTAAAGAAAGACTGTACCATATGGAAAGCAGAACAACAAAAATTACAACATAAAAGGCATACACAGAAAGTAAAAAACACAATTTCTGATTCGTGTGAGAATAATTGGAATGGCACATTCAAAATAACAGACAAAAAACATCACTTGGTTATTTATTTATTTATTGATTCAGGAGCAACGAGTCATATGACAAGTGACAAGAATTTCTTTACTGATCTTGATTTAAATAAGAAAGAAGTCATTTATCTTGCAGATGGAAGCAAAATAACCGCAGAAGGTATCGGACAAGGTATGCTAAATTGTTCAAACAAGTTCGGACAAGATTCAAAGATACTTATACAGGATGTGTTGTATGTTCCAAAATTGGAAGGCGGATTATTATCTGTGAAACGTTTAACAGCAAAAGGACTTACAGTAAAATTCAAAGACAATGAGTGTGCAATTATTGCAGGAAACAAGATGATAACCAAAGTCAAGGCAGATGAACAATTATATAATTTTGACAAACCAAAGGAACAGATGAAGGTATGTACACATGATCACAAAAACTGTATTCACATGTGGCATAGACGTCTAGGACATAGACACCCGGACAGTATAAGGGAACTACAGAGAAAAGAATTGACAAAAGATTTAAAGATATCAGATTGCTCAATTACCATAAGATGTGAATGTTGTATAAAATCCAAAGCCACAAGGATATCTATTCCAAAAGAAAGTGAGATGAAAAGCGAAAGACCACTTGATTTGGTGCATACTGACGTATGTGGACCCATGAAAGTGACTACATCAGGAGGCAATAGAAACATGTTGACTTTTATAGATTTTTATAGATGACTACACAAGATACACAGTCACATACTTAATTAAGAACAAAAGTGAAGTTTTTGATAAACTTGTAGACTATGTAACAAGATCAAGTAACAAATTTCAAAGGAAGCCAATTGTCATCAGAAGTGATAATGGAGGTGAATTTACAGGTCACAGAATAGAAGACTACTTAAGACAAAATGGAATAGAACATCAAAAAACTGTTCCATACACACCTGAACAAAATGGAGTAGCAGAAAGGAAAAACAGAACTCTAACAGAGATGATGAGATGTATGCTGACAGATTATAAACTACCAGAGAAATATTGGGGTGAGGCAGCAATGACAGCTACATATCTACAAAACCAACTTTTTTCCAGAAAACTGAAGAAAACTCCATATGAACTGTGGCAAGGTATGAAACCAAGTGTCAATCATTTAAAAGTTTTTGGGTGTAAAGTTTTTATATTCATTCCAACAGAAAAAGGTTCCAAACTTCAAAACAGATCCATGGAAGAAATATTCGTTGGATATAGTGAAAACTGCAAAGGATATAGAATCTTAGATCCCAAAACAGACAGAGTTACAGTAACAGTGTGACATTCATTGAAGATTTAAATGAAGACATTATGATTTCAGTTAAAACAAAAAATAAGAAAAACAATAGTGACATAACTGAAGAAATATCTGATGAGAAAGAAGTAGAAATTAATGAAGAACAAAAAACTGAAAGTGAAGAATCACAACTACAAACAGACACAGAACCAAGACGTTCAATAAGAGAGAACAAAGGAAAACCACCAAAATGTCTCTCATACAAGACAAGTATAAGAAAAATCCATGAGCCTACCACTTGTGAAGACATATCTTAATTTTCTGAAGAAGAAGCTAATAAATGGATAGAAGCAACAGAAACAGAAATTAAATCCATACATGATTCAAATACATGGACACTAACAGATTTGCCAGAAGGAAGAAAAGCCATAGGATGCAAATTGATTTTTAAAGTAAAATACCAAACAGATGGCACACCTGAAAGATATCGAGCAAGACTCGTAGTAAAGGGTATTCTCAAAAATATGGAGAAGACTATGATGAAACATTTGCTCCAGTTGTCAAACACACTACAATAAGAACTTTATTTGCAGTTGCAGCAGTGGAACAGATGGAACTAAGACATCTGGATGTAAAGACAGCTTTTTTGAATGGAGATTTAACAGAAGACATTTACATGGAACAACCTCCAGGATTCAAAGATGAAAGAAATCCAAACAAAGTTTGCAAACTACAGAAAAGCATATATGGTTTAAAACAAGCAGCTAAAGCGTGGAATGACAAAATCACGGAAGTACTAACAAATGAAAAATTCAAAGAAGCAAAGCTGATCCATGCTTGTACACAAAAAGGCTGAGTAATAGATGGATTTATGTACTCATATATGTAGATGACATTTTGATTTGTTTTAAACAAGAAAGGGATAAAGAAAACATTCTAAAAACCCTGAAACAAAATTTTGAAATCAAAGACTTGGGAAATGTAAAACAGTATCTAGGAATACAAATAGAAAGAGAAGTTTCCTATTGAATCAAAATCACATGATTCAAGACATAACAGAAAAATTTGGATTAAAGGATGCAAAAACAGTAAAGTCTCCAATGGAAACTAATTATCTCAAAGAGATGAACAGTGAAAAGAATGTGCTACCAAACAATGAAGAATACAGAACAGCAATAGGAAAACTACTGTATCTAGCGACCATTACAAGACCAGACATCGCAGCAGCAGCAGGAATCCTGAGTAGAAAGGTATCAAAACCAAATAAAGCTGATTGGAATGCCGTGAAGAGAGTAATACGTGATTTGAAAGGAACTGGCAATGTTAAGCTGAAATTACCCACAGGTGATAATTGCATTTTAACAGGATATGTTGATGCAGATTGGGCTGGAGATCCAACTGACAGAAGATCTACCAGTGGACATATTTTTTTTCCTCTCAGGTGGACCAATAAGCTGGATGAGTAAGAAACAGTCAATTGTGACACTATCTTCAACAGAAGCAGAATATGTTGCAGCAGCACATGCGAGTCAAGAAGTACTGTGGTTAAGACAATTGTTGACAGACCTAGGACAACCACAGTTGGAACCAACAAAACTAAAAGAGGACAATTAAGGATGTCTTGTTCTTGCTCAGATGGAAAGAGTCAATCCAAGAACCAAGCATATTGATGTGAAATATCATTTCTTGAGAGATCATCAGGACCAAGGAGTCTTGAAGTTGGAGTATTGCCCTACTGAAGAAATGACGGCAGACATTTTCACAAAGGCGTTGAATGCTGATAAACATCAGAGACTAATAAAAAGGTTGTGTTTGTTCGAATAAGTCCTTACTGTTGAGAAAGGGTGTTGACATATGCAACAGATTAGAACTTATTATAAGTAAAAGGAGGACTTTATACTGACCTGACAGTATATGGCGATGTTGTGTAACGTTTCCTTCTGTTTAATGTATTGGATAAGAAATAGTCTCACTTGTAGTTTCACTTTCGTTTTGCTCCTGTTTTCCTGATGCAATGCTGAAATGACTGTGCATTCTTCCTTTACCTCATGGATTCAGAAGGTGTGCAACAGTCAGTGTATTCAGCGTTTTGTTCGCCGGCCCTTGCGCACAAGAACCGGACCATAGAAAGAACGAAGAGGTACAGATTGTCGAGGAAGTGCAGGGCACCTGTGCGGTATTCCAGCATGGGATTCAAGCACCACAGCTGCATGTCTCAGCTCAGTGTGGCATACACGGGAGGAAGATGATAGCATAATGAAGAGCAGAGGCAGGGATTTATTTCAGGCGCCCAACGCCCCGGAGCCTGGAAGAAATCATTACTATAATGAAATAAAACTCTATTTCTCCACATCTAGAAAGCAACTATGAGGAATACAGGTAAGACTAGATTAACATTTCTATTACCCTTATGTCCATAGTAATAGCTGAAAGTGTCCCAAGGGGTGACAGATTCCCTTTAAAATTATGAAAACCCCTCAACCTGCCTCTTATTCCAACCCATATTCCAATTGCAGAATATCAAAGAAATAGTGTGCGTCTACTAGTAAGGGATGAATGTAGCTTCTGATGCAGTATACAGTACAGACCAAAAGTTTGGACACACCTTCTCATTCAAAGATTTTTCTGTATTTTCATGACTTTCATGACTATTTTCATGCTTTGCACGCAGAAAAGGTGAACGGATGGACTCTACATGCCTAGTTCCCACGGTGAAGCATGGAGGAGGTGGTGTGATGGTGTGGGGGTGCTTTGCTGGTGACACTGTTGGGGATTATTCAAAATTGAAGCAGTGAGCGGTCCAGCTCACCCCATACCATCTCGATTGGGTTCAGGCCTGGTGACTGTGGAGGCCAGGTCATCTGGTGTAGCACCCAACACTCTCCTTCTTGGTCAAATAGCCCTTACACAGCCTGGAGGTGTGTTTGGGGTCATTGTCCTGTTGAAAAATAAATGATGGTCCAACTAAACGCAAACCGGATGGAATAGCATGCTGCTGCAAGATGCTGTGGTAGCCATGCTGGTTCACTATGCCTTTAGTTTTGAATAAATCCCCAATAGTGTCACCAGCAAAGAACCCCCACACCATCACACCACCTCCTCCATGCTTCACGGTGGGAACCAGACATGTAGAGTCCATCCGTTCACCTTTTCTGCATGCAAAGCAGTAATCAAAGCAAAAGGTGGCTACTTTGAAGAACCTAGAATACAAGACATATTTTCAGTTGTTTCACACTTTTTTGTAAAGTGTAATGTATAATTCTACATGTGTTAATTCATAGTTTTGATGCCTTCAGCATGATTCTACAATTTTCACAGTCATGAAAATACAGAAAAATCGTTGAATGAGAAAGTGTGTCCAAACTTTTGGTCTGTACTGTATATACAGTATATATATATATATATATATATATATATATATTATTGTGAGACAGTGAAGGGGTGTGTGCTGGACGGCGTGTATATCTCGCCCAGGTTTCTTAGCTGGGGCGCATAAAATAGGTTGTCAGTGCGGTGTTCATTCCATTCCTATCTGGGACAGGTTTGCATTGCAACCCGGAGTGAACACAGCTGCTTAATTAGGCAGCCATAAGTACCTGCTTGAGAAGTTCAGAGGGGGCTCTATCTCTCAGTCTGGATCTGACTTCAGACGCCATTGGAGCCTCATGTGAGCTGCACGCTGGTAACTACTGAACATATGTGTTGTTTTGGGCACAGGCTATTAGAGTCTGGACCCGGATAGAAAGGGTAATCTATCTAAGTGTAATTAGTGGCGGGACACGCCTAGGCTTTATGTTTATGATTTTGTTTTAATTTATGTTCTGTTTGCTGTGGACTTTAATAAAACTGGTTGCGGCCAGTTTTTAACAGAACCACTGTCTGTGAATGGTCTCTTTATGCCACTCCGTCTCCACAAGACGGCGATCCCAGAGCTATATCCCCTGAAAAGCTTACAATTGGTGGAGAATGCGGGCAGCACAGTGGCTGAAGACTTTGAAAAAAAAAAAAAAAAAAAAAGGTGTCTGCACCGCAAAACTGAACTTATTGTGGAGAAGACTGTGGAGTGTATATGTCTTGGGTGAAGGCTGTCAGCCAGCCCAAGATGTCCGGCAGTATGGAGGAGCTCATTAAGCAGCTGGCCCAGAACCAGCAGGCCATGCAGCAGCAACATCAGCAGGCCATGCAGCAACAACAGCAGAGCATGCAGCAGCAACAGCAGGCCATGCAGCAGCAACAGCAGGCCATACAGCAACAACACCTAGAGGCCCAGCAGCAACAGCAGGAAACCAACCGGTTGTTACTGGAGCAGCTTGCAGCACTAAAAAAAACTCCTAGCACCTCGTCCCCGAATGAAGATGCCGGGTTACCGGCATTATCCGCTGTAAAAAAGGCGGTAAAACAGACTCTGCAGAAGATGACGCCTCATGACAATGTGGAGGCATATCTGGCTATATTTGAGAGACTGGCAGAAAAGGAGAATCTGCCACAATCTGAATGGGCTATGGTGGTTGCGCCCTATTTGACTGGGGAACCCCAAAAAGCCTATTTTGACCTCAGCGAGCAGGACAGCAAAAACTATACTAAGTTGAAAGCGGAGATTCTTGCCCGCCTGGGTGTGACGAGGGCAGTCCATGCCAGGAGAGTCCATAACTGGAGATACAGGCGAGACAAGCCTGCTCGCTCACAAATGTATGACTTGATTTCTTTGGTAAAGAAGTGGTTGGAACCTGACGTCAGCACCCCTGCCCAAATGGTTGAAAAGGTGGTGCTGGACCGGTACATCTGGGCCCTTCCCCCTGAGGTCCAGCTCTGGGTCGGACAGGGAACCCCAAAGATGCCGATCAACTGGTCAGCCTAATAGAAAGGTATTTCGCCACCAAAGACTATCTACGTGACCAGCCGTCCGAGCGATCATCAGTTCGGAATACCCGGCCTCCGTCATCTCCCGGTAAGAGGGTTCCAGCTGTGGGGGCAAGGGGGGCTGTTGATAGTCCGGGTCAGCCCCGAGGGGACATGTATGAGCGGAAGGGTGATACTTACCTACCAGGAGAACCCAGACCTAGGAAGGTCTCCCCGTCTGAACACACTGACCTGAGACAGTGTTGGAGATGCCGTGAACAAGGTCATATTTCAGCCAATTGTCCACTAGTGGGGGAACCTATGGACTGTGACGCTGGACAGTCTCTCTCGTTCCTCGCCGAGCCCTTGTGCGTGGCCACCCTAGTCGAGGAGACTGGCCCACAGCTGTGTCAGGTCGTGATAAATGGGTGCCCAGTACAGGCCCTACTCGACTCAGGAAGTCGAGTGACTCTGATACATGCTAGTCTGGCTGATGGGGACTTCGTCACAGATAGGTACCTAAGCGTGGTGTGCATACATGGAGACGTCAAAGTCTACCCAGTAACCTCCTCAGACTTCGTCACAAAACTCGGGGAGATCTCATATGAAGTGGGGGTAGTGAAGAACTTGATGCATCCCGCCATATTGGGTCGTGACTTTCCCCTGTTTTGGGGTCTTTGGAAAAAAAATGTTTCTGCTGGACAGTGTGATGAAGCTCCTACTGAGGGTGCGCAGTCCCGAGGGGCGGAACACAAGGCTAGTGGGCCGTTAAACTTATGTGATAATGATGACCATGATAATGATGATGATCATGATAATAATGATGACCATGATAATGATGCTGATGCTGATAGTAATCACGATAATGATATTGATAATGATGATGACTGTAAAAAAAATGATGAATTTCCATTTCAGGTGATGTTGGGGGAGGGGGAGGATGTTTCTCTAGAACAGAATGTCCCTGACCTACCGGTGTCCCGTGGCAATTTTGGGAGTGAGCAATTGCAAGACCCCACTCTTAAACATGCCAGGGAGAATATAACCGTTCTGAATGAGATCCCACAAGAGCCCGGCTCTGATGAAAAATTTCCCCATTTTGCCATGAACAATGACCTGCTATATAGGGTCACTAAAGTAAAGGGAGAGGCCGTGAGTCAGCTCCTAGTACCTAAGTCATATAGAAGTATGGTGTTAGGTTTGTCCCATAACCACGTGCTGGGTGGGCACCTGGGGATGGACAAAACCCAGGAAAGAATTCTTCAGAGGTTTTACTGGCCCGGGGTTTATCGAGATGTAGAGGATTATTGTAAAACCTGCCCCTCGTGTCAGATAAATGCTCCGGTGTCTCACTTCCGGAGTCCATTAATCCCGCTGCCGGTTATAGAAATACCCTTTGAAAGGGTAGCAATGGACTTGGTAGGTCCTATTGTAAAATCAGCCAGGGGACACCAATACATCTTAGTTGTCCTTGATTATGCAACCCGGTACCCCGAGGCGGTCCCTTTAAGAAATATGGCATCTAAAAATATTGCACGGGAACTTTTTCATATGTTTTCCAGGACAGGAATTCCTAAAGAGATCCTCACGGACCAAGGCACACCTTTTATGTCCAAAGTGATGAAGGAACTGTGTAAGTTGCTTAAAATCTCGCACATTCGGACATCTGTGTATCACCCCCAGACGGATGGGTTGGTTGAACGTTTTAATAAAACATTAAAACATATGTTAAAGAAAGCAGTAGAGAAAGATGGGAGGGACTGGGACTACCTGTTACCCTACTTATTGTTTTCGGTCAGAGAGGTTCCCCAGGCCTCTACGGGATTTTCTCCCTTTGAGTTGGTGTATGGTCGGCATCCGCGGGGCTTGCTGGACATAGCCAAGGAGGTTTGGGAAACCGAGACAACTCCATACAAGAGTGTTATAGAGCATATTGCCCAGATGCAAGAGAGGATGGCTAAAATTATGCCATTAGTGAAGAATCATCTGCAGAGAGCCCAAGAAGCTCAAAGCAGAGTCTATAATCGGTCAGCAAAAATTAGGTCTTTCAACCCCGGGGATCGAGTCCTAATTCTAATTCCCACAGTGGAAAGTAAGTTTTTGGCCAAGTGGCATGGTCCATACGAGGTCGTACAAAAAGTGAGCGAGGTTACTTACAAAGTACACCAACCCGGGAGACGGAAGCCCTACCAGATATATCATATCAATCTGATCAAGCCCTGGAGGGACAGAGAGGCATTGTTGGCCTCGGGTGAAGTAGAGAAAGGGGTAAAACCATCTCTACCTCCTGTGACCATTGGTGAGACATTGTCCGTGCACCAAAAACAGGAAGTACGGGAGTTTCTGCAGAAAAATCGGCAGAGGTTTTCTGACTTGCCCGGCCGGACTTCTCTCGTAAAACACCATGTCGAGACTGAGCCCAGTACTAAGGTCAAAATAAAACCGTACAGAATTCCAGAAGCCCGCAGAAAGATAGTCTCTACTGAAATCAAACGCATGCTAGACCTCGGGGTCATTGAGGAGGCCCAAAGCGAGTGGTGTAGCCCGATTGTTCTGATCCCAAAACCTAATGGAACCTGGAGGTTCTGTAATGATTTCAGAAAGTTGAACGAAGTGTCAAAGTTTGACGCATACCCGATGCCACGGGTAGATGAGCTAATCGAGAGGTTAGGGGGTGCCCGTTATATTACAACCCTCGATCTGACAAAAGGGTACTGGCAGATACCCCTATCTGAGGAGGCAAAAGAAAAAACGGCCTTTGCAACCCCGGAAGGTTTGTTTCAGTATCTGGTGATGCCATTCGGGTTGCATGGAGCCCCAGCTACCTTTCAGAGGCTTATGGACCAGATCCTACGCCCGCATCAAGCCTATGCAGCTGCCTACCTGGATGGTGTGGTAATTTTCAGTTCTGATTGGGAGAGCCACCTCGCTAAGGTACAAGCCGTCTTAGACTCGATAGGCGGAGCTGGGCTGAACATAAACCCAGAGAAATGTGCAATTGGCCTAGAAGAGGCCAAGTACTTGGGCTATGTGATTGGCAGAGGGCTGATCAAGCCACAAATCGATAAAGTAGAGGCAATTCGAAACTGGCCTGTACCCCTCACAAAACGACAGGTCAAAGCATTTTTGGGCATCACTGGGTACTATCGCAGATTCGTACCAAATTATGCCTCCATTGCTGCCCCATTGACTGACCTGACAAAAGGGGGGAAGTCCAAAATGATAAATTGGAATCCGGAGGCAGAAAAAGCATTTCTGTCGTTGAAAATGGCTTTGTGTCAAAGACCAGTTCTGGTCACCCCTAATTTCAGGGAAGAGTTTCTTGTTCAAACTGATGCCTCTAATGTGGGGTTAGGGGCAGTGTTATCACAGGTCGTGAAGGGTGAAGAACACCCAGTCCTGTATCTAAGTCGAAAAATGACACCGGCTGAACAAAATTATGCCATTGTGGAGCGAGAGTGCCTCGCAATCAAATGGGCGCTGGACTCCCTACGGTATTACCTCTTGGGTAGGAGATTTAAATTGCAATCAGACCATGCTCCTCTGACATGGATGAAGCAGAACAAGGAAAGGAATGCCAGGGTGACAAGGTGGTTCCTTTCACTTTAAGAGTTCAATTTCTCGGTTGAGCATAGACCTGGGAAATTACAGGGTAATGCTGATGCCTTGTCCAGAGTTCACTGTCTCTTCGGAATTTCTGACCAGTCCTCCGGTCTGGAGAAGAGGGGGGGATATGTGAGACAGTGAAGGGGTGTGTGCTGGACGGCGTGTATATCTCGCCCAGGTTTCTTAGCTGGGGCGCATAAAATAGGTTGTCAGTGCGGTGTTCATTCCATTCCTATCTGGGACAGGTTTGCATTGCAACCCGGAGTGAACACAGCTGCTTAATTAGGCAGCCATAAGTACCTGCTTGAGAAGTTCAGAGGGGGCTCTATCTCTCAGTCTGGATCTGACTTCAGACGCCATTGGAGCCTCATGTGAGCTGCACGCTGGTAACTACTGAACATATGTGTTGTTTTGGGCACAGGCTATTAGAGTCTGGACCCGGATAGAAAGGGTAATCTATCTAAGTGTAATTAGTGGCGGGACACGCCTAGGCTTTATGTTTATGATTTTGTTTTAATTTATGTTCTGTTTGCTGTGGACTTTAATAAAACTGGTTGCGGCCAGTTTTTAACAGAACCACTGTCTGTGAATGGTCTCTTTATGCCACTCCGTCTCCCCAAGACGGCGATCCCAGAGCTATATCCCCTGAAAAGCTTACAATATATATATATATATATATATATATATATAGACAAGTAACAGCACAGTGAAAAAAATAGGGCGCAAAGACTCACAGCCACATACCAGTCCTTATAAGGTGCTCTTTATTAGCCCATACGGCGACGTTTCGTTCCTAGGTTTGGCTTGAGAAAGGTCCACACTAGTGTTGAGCGATACTGCTCGATATCTAAAAATATCGGATCGGAATGGTATCGCCGATATCACTAAATATCGTCGATATCCGATTCCGATACCGGAAGTCCCATGTAAGTCTATGGGAACAAAATATCGCAACTAAAAAAACACTTTCTTTCGTTGTAAACACAAAATATACACACATAGAATACATATATATATATATATATACATGTCATTGTGACATATATATATACACATATTTATAGTTTATACACTTCTACATAGTAAAATAGACTCTGATTCAATTGCCGGGTAAAGCCGTGACATACCCCATAGAAGTCGACGGGCTCGGTGCCGAGTACCCCCAAAACCTCTGGCTCTGTGTGACTCAACTTGGGCGTCACGAACAGGATTCTGTAGCTCGCTATAAGCGAGTCCTGTGTGCCTGAATTGAACTGGTTTTGTGCTTGAGAATTGCTAAAATCATCAGAGAATGTATTTGCCATTTTTCAGCCATATCTGCGTCACGACGAGGCACTGGTGAAGAAGAAGGGCGTGCTCTTCGTGGGTGTACACTCACTCAGTGGCGCGAAAACGATGGCCGACCACTCTAAATGGTACTGCAATGTAAGATCGTGCCCCACAGCTCTTGAGTTCTGCCTCCTCATCCTCCTCAGTGTGCGGAAACTAACACGAAGGTCCCGCCTCACTACAAAAGAGGGGCCCTCTCCAGATGCTAATGACACATGTGACTTGGCAGAGATGGCTAATGGACACGAGCAGAAGTGTGAAGGGATGGAGCAGTCAGAGCTCTCCCCCCACGGAAGCGACCCGATCGCCACGGAACCACCGTTGGGCACCCGGCCTGGAAACCCTCCTACGCTGCAAGAAGCGGAGGATACCCTAAGAGGCCTGGCCCGGCACCGGGAGGAGGTCACCAGGATGGAAGCCAGCTGGCGTGCCCTAAAACTAAACTTGGAGCAGCGAAAATCCCTCTTACCTGAAGTGTCTGTATCGGAAGGTGAGGCACCCGTTCTAGTAGAGGAGTCCGTGCAGGCATCCCAGCCCTTGCAATGTGATCCAGTTGACGTTGTCGCAGTGGAGGCACCCGTTCCTGCAAAAAACGCTGCACCGGCAGCACCCCAGATCCCGCTGTCTGCCCCCGTCGCTGAGACAGAAGAAGCGACACCCGTCCTCATGGAGGAGGCCGCGCAGGCACCAGAGGTCTACCTGTCTGTACCGGAGCCCCGACTGTCATCTGTTCCAGAGCCGGCTGCTTCCTCCGCAGGTGAGCGCCGCCAGGACTGTCGGACGCCAGGAGAGCTGCTGCAAACCGGACATCGTAAGCTGCAGTTTGATGGTGGAGACATGGAGATGCTGGTGGAGGAGAATTACAACCGGCGTCAGGAGGAAGAGTGGAGACGTCGGGAGAGAGAAGCCGAGCGACAAAGGGAGCAGCGCGAATCCCAGAAGCTTCGCCAACGTCACATCGAGAAGGACCGGGCAGATAAGGACCGGATGAGAAAAGATAAAAGTATGGTGAGGGAGCTGCGGCGTAAGGGTGCAGTACGGAGCTTTAAATTGAAAGCTGGTTGGGGCTTCATCCAGGAGCCTGGACTTTATTTAGAAGTGTTTGTGACCCGGCGGGACGTGGAGACTCACCTCCCAGAAGGACACCCGGGGAGGGACCTGTTGCCAGGAGACTTGGTAACTTACACCCGACACTGGCGTTACAATGGATGGTATGCCCTAAATGTCACCAGGTGTGACCCCTGGTCCCCAGAGTGTCAGGAACCTGTGAGACCCTCGGAGCCTTCAGCCTCCCACATCCAGGCCTCTGCACAAGTGCCCACCCCACACCGTAAATCTCCCCAGCCTCCCTCAGTGGTCTCCTCAGCAGCCCCAGCTATGGACATGATAATGATAGCTGGCCCGTACCCGGCGCCTGTTAGGCCCCCTGGGGTTCGTACAGTCCGGGACATAGGCTTCCAGACCCGGAGGGAGACGAAAGAGGTGGCCACACAGACACAGATAGCGGGTCACGACTTGACTGTACAGGCCACACGACGTCATCAGGTCCTGGTGGTCCTTGGTGTCTCGGATGTTTGGCAAGCATCAGAAGAGTACCAGGTGGTACCTGGAACACCCCTGCCAAAGAATTATAAATAACCCGGACAGGGTCCCTGTATGTAAATAGTTAAATTGTTGATGTACCCGGACGGGTGAATGTTCATAAAAAAGTTTTTTAATTTAATAAAAAAAACAACACAGTTTTCATTACTTTTATTACAGTCTCATCCTGCGACGCCATCGATCTCCTGTAAAAAAATGAAAAAAAAAACAGCAGTATACCACCTGTCCGGCGCAGTCCATAGTAACGAGTGTCCCACGACGATCCAGCTCTGCTACATCAGAATGACCTCAGAGGCAGGCAGGCAGGCAGAGCCTGTCATCCCGGCGCAGCACAGCTGATTACCTGCTTCCCCGGCGGTGACGTCATCGGACTGGTTTACGGCCGGGATTACCCTGCAGTCACTGCAGTTATCGCGAAAAAACTGCATGTGACCGCCAGGGAGAAGATAATGGCGGCCATCAAGCAGTCCAGGACGTGACCGCCGGAGATCTTCTGCCAGGTAAGTGCCGCTGACTCCTGACAGACCCGACCGACGGACACTCACAGTGACAGTGACAAATCCGATTCCGGTATCCGATATGACGAAAATATTGGTACTCGGAATCGAAAGCCCGATACAGCTAATATCAGCCGATACCCGATATTTGCAGTATCGTATCGCTCAACACTAGTCCACACCTAGGACTGAAATGTTGTTGCATGTGCTAATAAAGGGCACCTAATAACTACAGTATGGTAAGCTGCTTCAACTCTTTTTGACCATATACAGTGGGTTCGGAAAGTATTCAGACCTAGAGATGAGCGAAATTGCCTTTTTTAGGGTCGAGTCGGGTTTAATAAAACCCGACTTTCTCAAAAGTCGAGTCGAACTAAATCTGCCGACTATCGGGAAAAGTCGGTGGTCCGACTGAAACACGAAACCCAATGCAAGTCAATGGGGAAGAAAAGTCGGCAGGGAGTGGAGGACTGTAAACACACCTACAGTGCCCATTTCAATGCCAACGACATCAATTCTTATTACTTAAGCTTGGCAACCTTCATTTACTTTATAATAATAGTTACTCATTGAAAACTGGGGGTTATTTAGCTAAAGTTGTGGGGGGGTAGGGCTGGCTCCAGGTTTTCGTGGGCCCCGGGCCAAAGATTCTCAGTGCGCCCCTTTAACACATGCCACAATTCATGATGCTCCGAAACGGCACAGAAATATAGGTATAGTGCAATGACAAAAACTTCACTTCTTACATGACATGACTGATATCTATTTTAAAATCTACAATAGCTCAAAAACCGGACAGTATATTCCTCCATACAGTATTATGGCCTCCACATAGTGCGCCATACAGAATAATGAGCCCCATTTACTGCTCCATACATAATTGGTCCCATATAATGTTCCATACAGTATATGATGAGCGCCACATAATGCTCCAGTATATGAAGGTCCCCATGTAATGTGCCATACAGTATAGGACTGTTCCCATAGAGTAGAATGAGCCTCACATATTGCTCCATACAGTATAATGAGTCGCATATAAAGCTCCATACAGTATATGATGGGCCCCATATATTGCTCCATACAGAATGGGCTCCATATAATGCTCCATACAGAATAAGCCCATAGTGCTCCATATGATGCTCATACCCTATATGAGCCCCAAAATAATGAACCCCATATGATGCTCCAGTATATGATGGGCCCCATGGATGATGCGCCAGTGTCTAATGGGCCAAAATAATGCCCATATGTAATGGGCCCCATTTATAATGCTCCATTGTATAATGGGCCCCAAGATGTTGCTCCATGTCCTGATCTGCCCCATTTAGAAGCTCCGTATATAATGGGCCCCATGGATGATACTCCAGTGTCTTATGGCCAAATAATGCTCCATATATAATGGGCCTCATTTATAATGCTCCAGTGTAAATGGGCCCCGTAGATGCTGCTCCAGTGTCTGATCTGCCCCATTTAGAATGCTCCAGTATATGATGGGCCCCAGGATGATGTTCCAGTGTATTATGGGCCAAAATAAAGCTCCATATATATGGGCCCCATTTATAATGCTCCAGTGTATAATGTGCCCCATAGATGCTGCTCAGTGTCTGATCTGCCCCATTTAGAATGCTCCAGTATATGATGGCCCATGGATGATGCTCCAGTGTCTTATGGGCCAAAATAATGCTCCATATATAATAGGCCCCTTTATAATGCTCCAGTGTAATAATGGGCCACATAGATGCTGCTCCAGTGTCTGATCTGCTGCATTTAGAATGCTCCAGTATATGATGGCCCCATGGATGATGCTCCAGGTCTTATATGGGCCAAAATAATGCCCACATATAATAGGCCCCATTTATAATGCCCCATGTATAAGGGCCACATAGATGCTGCTCCAGTGTCTGATCTGCCCCATTTAGAATGCCCAGTATATATGGGCCCCCATGGATGATGCTCCAGTGTCTTATGGGCCAAAAAATGCTCCATAAATAATGAGCCCCATTTGTAAATCTCCAGTGATAATGGGCCCCATAGATGCGCTCCATGTGTCTGATCTGCCCCCATTTAGAATGTTCAGTATATGAAGGGCCTCAAGGATATGCTCCAGTCTATGATGGGCCCCAAATATCATTCTCCAGTGTATAATGCTCCCCATATATTGCTCCCAACTTTAAAAAAAAAATGAAATACCTCTCCTCGCTGGGCACTGCTCTATCTGGACTCCTTAGCGTCGCCCATCTTCCAGCTCTTTGCACTTGGACTGTTTAGGTAGAGGGCATAGAGACATGACGTCATTGCGCTCTCTGACCTGAATGTCACTGTCAGGAAACGCGGAAGATGTGACAGCGGTGGAGCAGGGAGAGGTAAGTATTGCAAGTGCTGGGGCCCTGAGCAAGCAGGGGTGCCCACTCATGGGCGTCGTACTGGCACAGGGCCCCTCATAGTACGCCGGTATGTCTAACGGCGAGTGGGCCACTCCAACATCAGAGACACTTTATTGTACTTGAGGGGCCCTGTGCCAGTGCTGTCGCCCAAGAGTGGGCACCCCAACTGCTCAGGCGCCGGCACTTGCCTGGGTGGGCCAGGTGGTGACCCCGGCCCTGTGGGGTGCGGGACAGCCCAGTTAGGGAGGTGGAAAAACTGGCATATGTTGAGGTGTAGCTGGATGTTCAGCAGCTGCAAATGAGGAATTGGAGAAGTCCGAGGAAGAAGAGGACAAAGCGAGCCTTTTGCTGGCAACCTATGTGTCATCAAGGAAGGTGGGACAAAATCCTTTGAAACCCATGCATGGTTCATTTTAATGAAGGTTTGATCATCAACATTTTGGGTCAACAGAGGGTCCTTCTTTCTGTCAGGATTGATCTAGCAGCACTGAAGACTCTTTCTGATAGCACACTACCAGCAGGGCAAGCGACTCCTGTAAGGCATATTGTGCCAATTCAGGCCAGATGTCCAGTTTACAGGCCCAGTAGTCAAAGGAGAATGACCTGTAAAGGGAGAACATCGACAGGGGAGTAGAAGTAATTTTTTAACCATAGTTGACAACTGCTGTCTCCTGTCTGTTGCAATCGATTCAGTATTAACATCGTGTGAGCGGGTACTCGAGAAATCAGTCCACAACATGGTCATGAAACCCATGTCTCCAACGCCACTTCGGCTGTGGCACAATGAACACCTCTTCCATTTGGCCCAGTACCGTCGTGGTAGATCCTGCACCGCTGCTTGTGTGCTGGGAATGCCTCTAACAAACGTTTACCAGAGTGGCTTGTTTGGTTCGCCAATATTATCTCTAGGTTCTCCTGTGGAATGATGTGCTGTAATTTGCATTTATAGCGTGGATCGAGGATGCTGGCCAACCAGTAGTCATCATCCATCATAATTTCGGCAATTGCGGGGGTCCCTTTTTAGAATCCGCAAGGCATAATCACACAAGTGGGCCAATGTTCCAGGTGTCAATGATGCACTGCCAGTGGTGGGTGGAGGAGCACTTTCTGCCAAATCCACATCCCTCCAGTCACGCACAAACCCTGTACCTGACCTTGGCAAGCCAACATTTTCTCTTTGCCCCCTGAGAAGCATCCTCCTCCTCTTCCTCTTCTTCCTCCACATCGTCCAGGACAGTTCCCTGAGCAGACAATGGCTGACTGTCTCAAGGCTTCCCTCCTCCTCTTCTTCCCTCCACTGCAGACGCCTGATCCTAATGTGCGTCAAAGTTTGCATGAGCAGACACATAAGTGGGATGTCATGCTTATGATGGCGTCGTCTGCGCTTACCAGCCATGTGCATTCCTCAAAACACTGAAGGACTTTACAGAGGTCTTTCAGCTTGACCACTGCACACCCGACAACTCCATGTCTGCCCTCAAACTGCCTGCCCGTGTATCCTCATATAAATGCATTAACAGCCTGCCTCTGTTCGCACAGCCTCTCAACCATGTGCATGGTGGAGTTCCACCTTGTGCAACATCTATGATTAGGCGTTCTTGGGGAGGTGGAGAGATCGCTGCAGCCTCTGCATACGACTGCAGTCTATGGGTGAGCTATGGATGTGCGAGCACAGTCTTCGCACTTATGGAGCAGGCTGTTAAACTCCGGATAATTATTTAAGAAGCACTGCACCACCAGGTTCAAGGTGTGAGCCAGGCAAGGTTTGTGTCTGAGTTTTGCCAGGGCTATGGCCCCACCACAAAATTACGGCCGTTATAACTGACTACCTGCCTGGCTCAAGATGTAGACTGCCAGCCATGACTCAGTTTCTCGCTGCAAGTAGTCGGCCAGTACCGGTGTGTCTATTGTCGCCCAAGACATCATTTTTAAAACAGCCTACTGACGCTTACCCCTAGCTGTTCGAAAGTGGGACACCTCGTCTGAAACACTGGCAGCTGCGGATGGAGTGGTCATGCGACTGCACTCTGCGATGAGCTTTCGCTTCTCGAGGAGTAGGAGGAGGAGGAGGGTCGAATGCCTACAGCCAACTGTTGCCTAATACCGTGGGCTAGGAAGCACTGTCCCACCGTCGCTGTCCCCTTGGACCTGCATCCACCACATTAACCCAGTGCACAGTGATGGACACACGTAACGGCCCTGGCCATGCCTTTGGCCCATGCATCTGTTGTGAGGTGCACCTTTCCACTCACTGATTGTTTGAGTGCATGGACAATGCGGTCTTTCACATGCAGGTGGAGGGCAGTGATGGCTTTTCGAGAAAAGCGTAGGCCATGAGGTCTCTGAATGCTGCGCTTTCAACCAAATGGAAGGGCATCATCTCTAATGAGATCAGTTTGGCAATGCAGGCGTTCAAAGCCAGTGTAGGCGGATGAGAGGATGAGTACTTTCTTGTCCTACTCAGAGTGTCTGGTAGGGTGAGCTGGACTTGAGGGATGCATATGGGGAACTATCGGTGGACATGACGGATTGAGAGGGGGTTTGGTGATGGTGGTGGTGATGGTGAGGCCTAGATTCAGTCTTCGTTGCAAAAACATTGGATTCCCTGACTGCTTTGGCCTTGCGACGACACCTTAACTTTTCTTGCTGGTGGTGTGCTAACTGGTGGGCTTACAGTGGGGGAAGTGATGGAGCGTTGCTGGCTAACTTCAGTCGGAGCAGGTGCGCATGTGCTACCTGAGGTTTTGTAGTCCGTCCACGCTTGCAAGTGCATGGTGTTTAAATGTCTTAAATATGCAACTGGTATTCAAATTTCGAGATTTTTCCCTTGGCTAAGGTCCTTCCCGCACTTCTTACAGATACCTTCGCCTCATCAATAGGATTTTGGTCAAAAAAGTGCCACACTGCACTCTTCCTACTATGGGATAAATTTCAGGGCTTGCACGCTGGCTAATTTGACCGTCTGGCCAAACTGTCCTGCAACTTTTTTGTTTTAACACGTTTTTGGACTGCTACGGGCCTGCCAATAATCCCAGCTGCGATGACGATACCTGCTGTGGATCCCCTCCCTCTTCTGAGTTATTGCCAGCGCACCCTCTTCCCCCACTGGATGCCAATCCAGGTCAATAACTAGTCATCCATCACCTCCTCTTCAATTTCATCTGCACCTTCCTCTGTGTCACTGTGTAAGGTGGTATAGTATGCAGGAAGGGCACCTGAGTTTCATCAGGGTCACATTCTGGCTTAGTAGACTGTTGTCATGGAAATATATATTATTCCATATATTTAAAGTATATTCATATATATGCATTCACAGTTAGATAGATCTCACTTGCTAAAAATCCTGTGCTCACACATATCTAATGCCAGCTAAATCAGTCGTTTTAAACGACTCGGCCTCATAAGGAACAAAGTACATAGAGTCTTAGTTAGATATCTATTGTTTACTTTATAGTCATGCAAGAAAACTAGGGCAAAAGAACATAAAACAATAAAATCGCAACTTCAGCTCTTTTATCATAATTATCATACTTACACTAGAACAGCCAATAATCTAACAGCTTTTAATTGTATTTTAATTGACTAAAATGTGATGAACGGGCACGCGTCCGCCACACGGTAACCCGGGGTATCACGGCTTGTGATCCCCCGTGCTGCAAATGTGACGAAAACGCGCACACACCGACGGCTGCTGCCGTCCGACCCAGTTAACTGCAGGGATTTATAATTATCCCACTTCCACTTAGGAACTTGCAGCTCTCTGGCGCCCCCCTTAAACCCTCAGTCAGTCAGGAACTGCACCTAGGATAATTGGTCGCCAGACGGGTCACTGGATGTGTGCTGGCTATTGGCATGCTGCATGAGGGAATTATAATTACCTCCTGCTGCAGCCAGGCAGTACCCTTATAAACCCCGCTCCGTCACTGCCAGCGTCACCCAATAGATTAACACTTTACACCCCTCCTTTTAGCTGCCACCAGCTACGGCTTTTGATGAACAATTTATCAAGAGGGTTCCGTAGCAACCCCAAAACAGTAGCGTAGTGCTTCAGGCACGTGCAAATTCGTTTATAGAGCAGGAGAAACAAACTAATAAATTTATAGGTTTATTCCTTAAAAAAAAGGCAGTGCTAACAATAATAAAAAAGATGGAACAAACTGAGACAAATATCGTTATGTACAGATGCAGTATATAAAATAAAATGGGATTAAGAATGAAAGATAACTCACATGGTTGTTAGATCATTACAGGCAAGCCAGGCTGGGGGAGGAGCCAACGTCAAAGTTCATTTGCAGATATGTTAGTCAGGACCTCCCAGCAGAAAAGAATGCTAAGGAACTTCACTGCAAGACTTATGCATGTCAGCTTCTGACCTCACAAAAAGGGCTGGTCCTCTGGCCACCTCCCCTGGCTGCAATATGGTTTGAGCTCTGCAATATCATAAGGTTCATAACTCGTCCTGTGAACCTAGCAGAATAACGGCAGACCTATCAATGATCTCACTCCAAACTGACGGTTCCAATGAGCCCCACACTTGGGTGGGCTAGTACATGGGCACCCGAGAATTCCATTTCTCGGTTCTGTTGGAGTTACGGGTTTACCAGTACCACGGGAACGATGCCCGTCGGCGCATGGTTCAACACAGTAACTTTCGTGTTTCTAGCGAATGCTCCCACCGTGTTATTAACCAAAAAAGAATGAATTCTCCAAAATGGCTGCTATAGGAAGAAAGCACGTGTGCAGACAATGCAGGAACCCCTGCGGTGAAGCGGGAAAACTTCCCAGCACTGGCAGTCACATTACACTGCCTGAGTGCAGGCTGGGGTTGGGGAGAAGTATGAGAGCTGCAGAGAGAAGGAGGGCTTTCAGCAGTACAAAAAAAAAAGAGATGAGGACAGCAATTCCAGCACAGCACCAATCACACTAACCAGCCCCTTTTTGTAAACGTATAAAACCTTGAATGAATAATAAATGAGTAGTCTTGACGAACTGCTAAAAACTGACACTTCCGTTCTGGACAGTTTCATTTCGTTCTGAGCGCTCAAAAGACATTTAATAGAGAATTGGGAAACGGCAAGCAGCAACACTGAAGGATAAATTTTATCCTAAATAAATTTCCATAACAGTTGGCGCCTGCATGCGGGGCATGGAACGAAACGCACGAGGGACCCGGCCGACCGGAAGACGGGGGTGTTGGCCCTCCTTGGCACACGGGACGGAGACTGCAGCTCCATCAGTAAGGTAAGAAAAACTCTGTCATCTTACCTGAATGTCCCTGTGCCTATCCTAGCCTACACTTCTAGCCGGTCGGATGTGGTCATCACCGCATTCCCAGGTAGTGTAAAAAGTCCATACCCTTATCCAAAAGACCTGGGATAAAAGCCGAGTTGTTTGCTGCTGTGCGTGTATGTTTTACCGTGAAGCGGGAGAAAGTTGGAACGGTAGACTGTGTCTTTGCTTGCTGATTTCTGGGGCTGTATAGCAAAAGCCAAATTGCTGATAAGTTCCCGCAGAAATCTTTCACACACAGGAGGGGGTCATCCCAGAAAAATCCAGGTGTGAGGGCGGGAGCTTTGTTTTGGATAAGTCCACGCAGTATTCTTCACACATTGGAGGGAGGTTATCCCAGATCAATCCAGGTGTGAGGAACGAGGGCTTTGAATCGGTTAAGTTTCTGCCATAATCTTTCACACAAGGAGGGAGGTCATCCCAGATCAATCCAGGTGTGAGGGGCAGGAGCTTTGTTTGGATAAGTTCTCACAATAATCGTCCACGCAAGGGGGGAGGTCATCCCAGTCAAATCAGACGTGGATGGTGAAATTTTTGATTATGGCTATTACAGATAACTGTGACCGGCGCACCGCCAGGGCGTACGGTTGTCAGAAAGTGTAGACCTTGAGCATCACCGCGCTCAGTGCAATTGGTGAGTATCAGTTACCAGTAGCAGCTTGTATGTGTCACCAGATCATCAAAAGAGGGATTCGTATTCTCCCGGGTGTCTGTCTGTCATTGTACATGTCATCTGTCTGTAACAGGTACTGTCGCTTTAAATCCATTCAGAGCAGCGTGCGCTCTGTCAGTATCGCAGCAGCGAGAAACCCCTTTGACCCCCCTCCTCTGCTAATCACGTTGTCACATCTGTTTCCCTGGTTTTGATTTTTTTCAACTAGTTTTTGGCTACACCTGTAGCGAAAAATTTTTCGGATTTTAGACTGAAATGTATTCATTTTTGCTATTTTGAGGGGTAATTTTTTTTTTTTTTGATACTGATTCAGTGCCGGAGAGACAGCAAGCAGAGAAAAGGGGGGGGAATGCTGGCAGCAGGAGATTTTTATTTTTTTTAAAAATTTTTTTTTCCAGAGGGGGAGCAAACAACCAACAAAAGTATTTTTTTTCTTTTTGTTTTTATCATTTACATATTTTTTTCCCCCTCTTTTCTGTTTTTAATACTGTTTTAGTAACAAGGGTTGTTTTTCAGAGTTTTAATATTAATACGTTTTTTTTTTGTTTTTTTTTTTTTCCCCTCCCCTTTTTTGGGCAATCTTTTTTCCCAATTTTTTTTTTTTACTAAATCTAACTTTTGTTTTAAAAGTTTTTTTTTTTAAGTACTTTTAAATAATTTGGAGAGGTTTTTCAAGCAATTTATTTTTTAGAGTTTTACCTCCAACCCTTTATTTTTTTTCACAGCTTGCTTTTTAACCAAGGTCACTCCACAGATAAGGAAACTCAGGCTGAGGGAGGCACACACACAAACTGCGCGCGGTTGACTTACCCCTCCCACAGGCATTAGCGAAGACACCAGAACCAGAATGCAGCAGTTTTCAGATTTTTAATCACCTTTGTTGAATAGGTTTTTGGAATAGACACAGTACGTGAGAATCAAAGGGCATGCATGTAATAGAAGGTCAGAGTACGTGACAAGCAAATGGACAGGCCAGATTTTTTTACCTGCAAAATAAAATGTTTTTTTTTCTTGTTTTTTGTTTGAAGGCAAAAGGAAAGTTTTTTAAGATTACCGTCTGCAAAAAAACAGTGGGCATCGTGTAGAAGGTCCCGCAAGTAAAAATTGAACCACCAGGAAGTGGTTTTTTATGTGAATAAAGAAAAGTGTTAAATCGTCTGGAGAAAATGATCACTGACAGCACAAGAGCAAATTCAGAGTCAACACACACATGTCCATCAGGGAACCCCGGGACAGGTGTAGGCTCTCATTAAAAGGGGCCCCTTGTACAGGAAAAAATTTCCCCGCCTTCCCAGGGGGAAAGGGGGCATTTTTTTTTAAAAACCACCCCCCTCCAGAGTCACAGGGGGGAAAAACCCTCTCCTTTTTCTTCTCTCATCCCTTTCTCCTTCTTCTTCAGACTTTTCCCTCTTTCCCCCGTCCATCCCTCTCTTTTCTTTCCCCCCCTCACATTTCTGACACATCCTTTTTTTCCCTTTTTTCTTCCATTTTTTTTTCCCTCTCCAACTCTAAATCTTTTTCTTCATCTTCACTTCCCCCCTCCATCTTTCCCCCCTCTCACTCCCTCCACTTTTTCCCTTTTCCCCCCCTTTCACTCTTCTCTCCCTCCCCTTTTTCCTTTTTCCCCCCCTTTCTCCTCCCACACCCACCCCCTCTGTGCTTGCTTCCCCCCCCTTCCTCCTCTAGGACATCCCACCTCTTTCAACTTCTCCTCCTTTTTTTTTTTTCCCCCTCCCCCCCCTTCCCCCCCTCCCCTTTCCCTCCTCCTCCCCACACCTCCCTTCCTTTTTTTTTTTTTTACTTGTTAAAACCCGGGGGCAACCCCCAAAACAAAGCAATTGGTGTCCCTGTATTCATGCCTCCAGCACAGGGCACCCGTCATCCCAACACAGTACAAACATTGCCTCATTTATCAGGAAAAAATTTTTCAAATCTCCCACACAAAATTTTCAGGTAGCCCCCAACACAACAACTAGCAACCCCAGCAGGGGTTCAAAAGGGGAGTTGTACGACCAAATGGGAACCTCATGCCAGCGGGGGCCCAAGGAAAAACCAAGACACTGACCCCCAGTCCCCCAGCAAGGAAGTAGGAAACCCCTTTGCAGCAAAAACTTTGACCCAAAAAACTACCTATAAGCACCGCACACCATGGAAATTTATTGATGAAGATGAAGATGCACGTCACACATGCTGCCCAATAGTGGGAAGAAAAACCCACAAACACCAAGAGACAGGACAAGTAGAGGCCCATCCATGAGCCCTTCATTCCAACCAGTGACAGTATGCTGAACCCAGGGATCCCCCCATCCATTTTGCCAAAAATGCAGCAATCCAGCAAATTTTTTTTTTTTTTTTTTTTTTTGCAGCCCCCCTGATTGCTGGGGACCTAATGGAAATAAAAGGGGGTACCCCTTCTGGCCTTTTGAGAGAACACTTCAAGCGTTGCTAGCCTGGGAGAGGGGAACCCAAAGCAATTGGCAGCTCAGAAATGGGCCAAAAACAACGGCCGGGGAAAAATTCACCAAATGACAGAGTCAAGACAAACCGAGTTGTGGAGAATTTCCATGACGGTGATGCAATGTTTCAAGTTGGGGCCCAAAAAAACCCCTGATCAGACACACAACGGAGTTGGACAGGTTTTTGCAGGACTGAGAGAAAACCCAATCAGGAAACCATGTATTTAAAGGCTGAGACACGTCAAAAGCAAAAGGGTACCCTGCTCGCAGTAGCAAAAAAAGGTTGGCCCGCCGGGACAGAAGGGTTTCCGGGGTTACAACTGTGGCGATGGTATTTTTCCAACCGGGGGAGACACCGACTTCGCAAAGAAAAGAAGAAACACAGAAAGCAGTGAGAACCCGATTAGGGCAGGCCACCAAGCCCCCGGGAACCCCCACCATGGGACCAATACCTGAGGGGGGGGCTAGCCAATTTTTTTTGGGGAACCCGCAACCTCACCTATTTTCAAAATCTTCTGGTCCGAACGGGAATTGAGGTCAAGCCCCACTTTTTCCCTTGAAGCCCCGGGAAATGGGGGACCAGCCAGAACACTCCAACATGTCCCGTTTTTTGTCAAACCCTGAAACCCTAACCTAGGGGGGGGGGACTACTGCAAAAGCTGAAAGCGACCAATTTTCCCGGAAGAGGGCCAGACACTTTTTTCCCCCGCCCCAAAAAGAAACGGAAAAACCCAGCAGACCTAAAAGGAGGGTGGGCATATCCCCCAAAAAAACCACCCCCATCACCCAAAAATGTTCTCTGCCAAACAAAGGTCAAAAAGACCGCCTAAAAAGACCCGAATTTTTACAGGCCAGGATTTAAAAAAAGAAGACCCCACCGTTTTTAGGGGTGGAAAACCTCTCCGCCCAAAAGAAGGTTCATCTTTTTAAACACCAGGAGGTCCCCCTGAATCAACCGTTCCCCAAGCCCTAAGGGAAAAAAGGCCCCCCTCAGCTCTTAAAAATTGTGCCAAAATGCCCGAACCGACTGGAGAAAAAGAAACGTGATGGCCCGTGCGAGAAAAAGCACCGGTTAAGGAACGTCCCAACAAAAAACCCCCTGTACCAAGCAGGGCAACACAGTGACGCTTGGTGGAAAAAAGAAAGCCAGCTGGCTCCCCCATGAAGGGGAGGGGATCCCCTGCAGCATGGGAATCCAAACTGGGCCCTTTTCCCCCAGGGAAAATCCCAGTTTCCACAGGAAGAAAAAGACGAAACCCCCCCACTGAGTTCAAATGGTGCAACCCCGGCCCCCGGGAAAAGGGGGCTACGGAATTTAAACCCCAACAGGCTGAACCGTCCACCTGCCTAAAAGTCCCGACCGCAACGTTACGGGGTGATCACCCGGGGCCAGTCCTTTCTTCAGTGTTTCCCTCCACCTGGGGCCCCCCTTCACCACCAGGCAGTGCTTGGGGACAGTTTTTTAAAAAGGTGCCAAAACAACCCCTTCAATTTCCCAAAAAACAATGTCCCCCATCCCTTCAAGGGATTCAGAATATGCAAGAGTCACTTTCTACAACCGTGTTGCCCTTTTTTGTGGGTTGACATCGATACCTCACAGCCAATTTTCTCCCTACTCTACCTGGAAGAACAGCAACCAAGGTTGGGGAAGAACAAAGTCCATGATGTAGAAGCAATTTAAACCCTGGGACACGTATGCCCCCAGAAAACCATGCAAAAGACTGGAAGACCCTGTGAGAAGAGGCCCCCCCAACAACCCAAGAATGCGCGGCCTTCCCTGGTTATGTCGTTTGCAAACCCGGGGACCCTACCCCTCATCCTAATGCACCCTCGTGCGTTTCCCCTCAAGAACCCCGCCCTTCTTTCGACCTCCCTTCAACACATTGGAATTGGAAAAACCCCCACGTCTCAGCCCAAACCGGCCTACCGACTACGAAAGTCTTTCCCTCCTGATGGAAAGAAAGAAGGTCTGCTATGGATTCCTGGTTTTTTTTCACGGGGAAAAAACAAGCTTTAGGCTGCCTCTCCCCGCGGGATCCAGTTGCAAAGGGCACCCTCCGCCTGTGGCGTATCTGCAGCACACACCTTCCTGGACAAGGTTGCTGAATCATTTTTGACAGCCCTGGAAACCTCACTCCACCGACATCTTGGAAACCAATCAAGCCCCAACAATAACCCCCACCCCAGGCTTTTGTGGCGCCTCTTCGCCTTTGCCTAAAAATGTCACCGCTCCACCTACGTCCAAAACCCCCTTTTAACTCCCACCCCAAAAAGGGGGGATACAAAGGCTTTTAGAAAAAAATTTTACAAAATTTACCTCTACTTGGAGGCCCAGATTTGCAGTATGAAGAGTTTCCAACAGGAAGTGCAGTGACCAAAAATCAAAATCCGGGGTCCAAAGCGCCCCAGCCTTTCAGCCCAGGAACAGAACTGATAGCGTGCAAGGCCTGCCAATGGCAGAAAAAAGACGCAAACAAACACGGATAGGGGAATCGCATGGCAAACACACACTTTGGACCCATCTGGGGTAAAGGGACTTCATCACAGCAAACGAGAAACCGGGGAAAACATCAGGGCCTTTTGGGACCTGCGGGGTTTCTAAAACCCCAAAAGGGGGCAATTTAAAAATCAAAGTGTAGGAAAATGAAACAGAAGAGGCGGAGGCAAAAACATGGGAATGGCACCAAAAAGGGGCCAAAGGGACAAAATGGAGAAGGGGAGAGACGGAGCCGGAGCTATACTAGATGAAGACAAGAAACCTACAAAAAAGACCCCGGGGGTTTTTAAAAAATTTTTTAAGAAAACTCCAAAAAGGGAAGAAGAGTGAATGCGAAAAAAGAACACTGAAAAGGGGAAAGGTAATTAATGGGCCCAAAACCCCCTACACAAAGTAGCACCCTATGGGGGCCAAGGGGACTGCCCAAAAACCCACAAAAAGCACAGATGAATGATCTGAGGTTTACGGTTTTTCTTCGGGATCCCCCCAAAAGCCAAATTCACCAGCAAAAATGTTGACCGCGGCAAAAACAAGCCTGGACAATGAAAAAGTCCCCCCCCCCCTCATTGGAAAGACCCTCTACACTTCAAAGGTCCAGATAGCCACATCCAATAACGCCAAGTGAAGGATTCAAATCGCCATTGTGGCAAAAGTATTTTCAAGATGAACGAACGTTCCAACAGCAAAGACACGCAAAGAAGCAATTTCGGAAAAAGTGTGCAAAACGGGGTTAGAAAGAAGAAAGTGATCGGGGGCCGCTTCTCACAAAAATGAACACAGACCGATACAGTAGGGCAGACCAGGCCCCCAAAACTCCTTCCACCCCCAAGGCGGGAAGGGAAAAACTAACGGAAACTTAAGAATAGGAGGAAAAAATTCCCAAGAGACACGCAAAACCCCGGCATGAACACCCCCAATTTTACTGTTTTTAAGAAGCCACTAAGACCCGAAAAAATGTCCCATACGAAATTTTGTTTTTGGGCTGTCCCGTTGGGGGGGGGGTTTTTTCCCTCAGCAAGAATATGCAAAATGATATTTGTTGCTTATGTTTGAATTGGAAAAAATAATGTCCTTTTTAGTTTTTTTTCTTCCGCCGATTTGATGTCCTGTCCAAGAGCCCCAGATACACCAAACCCCCTGTGTAACAAAGGGAAAAACCCGCTTGGTCCCGTATCCATTTTAAGGAAGCTCCCGTACCGGAGAGACACTAACCAAGAA